>APFE031408661.1:65693-99010 GCA_000404065.3 Pinus taeda
GGGGATTTTCCATTCCTTAATGGATTTAATTTTTCTAGGGTCTACCTTAACACCTTCATGAGATACAATATGACCCAAGTATTCCACCTTTTGTACTCCAAAAAATATTTGGAGGTTTTTTGCATATAATTGTTTCTCCTCCAATAGTTTGAGCACTCTATCAACATGTTGAACATGATCCTTCCAAGACTTGTTGCAGATTAGTATATCATTAAAAATTACTAACACAAGTTTTCTAAGGAAGGGTTTTAAAATGGAATTCATCAAACCTTGAAATGTAGAAGGTGCATTGGTAAGGCCAAAAGGCATGGCCAAAAATTTGTAATGACCCTCATGAGTTCTAAATGTTGTTTTCAGAATTTCTTCAGTCTTCATTCTAATTTGATGATATCCTAAATGGAGGTCCAACTTGGTGAAGTAAATTGCTCCATGCAATTCATCCAATAGTTCATCAATGATAGGAATGGGAAAGTTATCTTTAATAATGATCTTGTTGAGCTCCCTATAATATGGACACATGTGCCATGATCCATCCTTCTTGTGCACCAATACTATTGGAGAAGAGAAAGAACTTTGACTAGGTTGAATTGTACCAGCCTCTACCATTTCTGCAACTATACGTTCAACTTCACTCTTTTGGGCATAAGGATATCTGTAAGGCCTGATGTTTGGAGGAACACTTCCTAGAATCAAATGAATAGCATGATCATGATTACAAATAGATGGGAGGCCTTTTTGAGTTTCAAATACCTTGGAACGATTGTCCAAGACTTTTTGGAGATCTGGAGAAATAGATTATTTCGATGTGGGAACCTCTAGCAAACATAATTGTGCAATTACACCATGTTGTTCTTTCTTTAGAAGCTTTGTCATGTCATTAGAGCTTATTATCTTTCCCGATTTCCCTACAATACCCTTTAATTAAAATTCCTTTCCTTTTGAAAAAAATTCAAGAAGAGTTCTTGAAAATTAAAAGCTATCATACCTAAAGATTGTAGCCATTGGACTCTTAGTACAACATCAACACCACCCATTGTAATATTCAACACATATTCTCCCATGGATAGCTTGATATTATGGCACATTCCAGAGCAATTTATGGTTCCTCCATTTGTAACCATCGCTTGACACTCTAGTGCTAGATATAGGAAGAATTTCAATCCCTTCTCTATCTTACACTGAATAAAATTATGGTTACCACCTGAATCAATCAACACTATTACCATTTTCTTCTTGATATGTCCTTCTACCTTGATAGTTTGAGGAGTGGTAATTACAACCAATGTATCACAAGATATTGTTGGATTCATTTCTACTTTTTCTAGGGTTTGTTCCTGGTGTGTATCCTCTTCTTTTGTTGTTTCTTGTTCCTTTTCTTCTTCTTCTTCGCAATCTATGTAAAATAATTTCTTCTCAACACACTTATGACCTTTAGTGTATTTTCTACCACAACTGTAACCTATCCCTTTTTATATTTTTTTCTTCTAACTTTTTTGTGTGTCAAACTTGTAGGTTGTGGAAGACTATGGGCAACACAACTTCCATCTTTATAGTTTTGATTAGTACCCTTCCTTCTTGCCATAATTTTTCTTTCCAACTTGAATGCCTTCACCAATGAATCAGGTTCCCAAAGATGAACCTCATGTTGGATGATATCCTTTAAAGTCCCTATGAACACATAAATTCTATGCTCCTATGGAATCTATTTTACCCTTATATTCAATTTTTGGAAGTCCTTAATGTGCTCCACCATTGAACTGTTTTGTTTGAGATTTATCAATTGGCTAAAAAAGGTGTTGCTTTTTGTATCCTCATAATGTGATATCATTTCTTCTGAAAAAATTGCCTAAGTGACAATTTGTTTATGAGAGCAAAGCCATCGATACCATACAAACTGATTGGGTTCCAAATATAAAGTTTCAATATATACCTTTTGTGTGTTTTTCACATTATGGAGATTGAAATATTGCTCCATATGTGGTATCCATGTTACGGTATCCTTGCCATCAAACTTCTTCATATCAATATTTGGGACATGGTGGGTCTTAATTCCAATGTTAGAGTCTATGATATCATGACTAATATTTATTTTGTTCTCATTATGAGTTTCATCTACTACGTTTTTTCCATTAGGAAGCATTTCTTGTAGCAACTCTGCCAAACCTCATTTCAAACCTTCCATGTCTTTCTTCAAATCTTTAATGTTTACTTCTAAACCATCCGTCTTAGCTTCCATGGCATTCATATTAGATTCCATGCCTTTCTTTATACCATCCATCTTATCTTTTGTTACCTTTTGTGAGAGTGAAATTTGTTTCACTTGGTCTTGTAATTTTGATATATCATATTGCATTTCTTCCTCTTCTTCATGAGTCATGTTAGATATTTTAGGCTGCTTACTGTGTGTTTCCATTTTATTTCTTTGGGTCATCAATTAATGATAATTATGCTTCACCAGTCCCTTTGAATTCCTTCAAACTAATTTTTCAAATCAAACTTATGCAAAATTTTAAAAAGATTACACGCCTTTTTTCTTTTTGTAGGAGCTCGATATTGAATCTATTGTATCTCTGTAATTTTGGAGCTGCAGCTCCGAAATTTTTTCCTAAGGTGGCCCTCTGAGTTATATTTCCAACCCCACAAGTGAGATCAATATTGGATTGTACAAGAAAGATTTATTCCACATCTCCCATGATGACCTGAATATAGGCTAGTTCAGTAGAGTGAACTTGTACAAAGTGCCACATGTCATTGTTTCAACCTTCGGACATGGAAAAAATACATAGAAACTAAAGTCCATCTTATTTTTGTCCCTTTTGACGAAATTTCAATCTAATGCTCAGAGAGAAAATTATGGCAATTTTCCCCAAGTCACATGTTTGAGATATAATTTGGGAGCCTAGAAAAGCCCTAAATTCCTTGGATCATATCTCGAGACAAGATCTGAATTTCATACCCAAGGTGCATCAACATTTTGGGTCAAATGGGTTTTAATTTCAGCTTCTGAAATGTCGTAGATAAGAAGTTATAGTGAAATTTCCATGATGATGTGTTTGAAGCAGTGAAACCCTAGAATCCAAAGCTTTGATACCAAATGTTATGCAACCAGCTCACAAAATAGAAGAAAAGATAGATCAACGACTTCAAAATCAGCCTCTTTAATGAGGAAACCTCCTTTACGTTACACAACTAAAAATTCTTGGATGATACTATTGAAAATACCTCCTTTCTATATATAGGAGTCTAAGGGGTCACAATATAATCAAAGCTGACATAACAATAATAATAGTGGGCTTCTATGGGGCACAATATTAACAATATGGGGAAAACATGGGCACATGAATAACAATAATGGGCTACAATGATAATAATAATAAGGAAATACACTAGTATTATAGGGAACAACATTGTTGCTCTCACTACTATTGGCCAATACCATGGTAAAGTCCCTTGATATCGAGATTACCATGGCGCGGATTTTGTACGAGACTTTTTTTCTTATTTCTTGTGTATGTATGTGACCTTTCTTCTCAAGACCCGTGTATGCTTTCTTAAACTTTTAGTTTATCATCTATTTGTCTCTGAACTGACATTCCTTTGTCCATATCAATTGTAACATTTGTACCAGTCTGCATAATCATCCATTTATCACAATGTTGACATCTTTATCAAGTAATTTTCTATCAAGGACAAAAAATTATCCATAATGCCAACAAGAAGTTGTAGAAGCTCATTCAAAACCACCTCAGCCATAGTAAATGGATGATTTAGATTCCAAAAATCCAAACTCTAGATTGTCTTTGATACAATGAATAAAGTAGAAGTAAGAAGGGATTCCTGGCTTGAAATTTATAAATTATTCAAGGAGAGCAATTCAAAGTCTAAAGAAATCCAAGAAGAGGTGGCCACAATAGAAAACATTCTCCACAATATTTCCCAAGTCCCATCTGCATAAAATCACAACACCCCCAAAGCAAGTTTCATACACTGATATGGTCAAATGGGCATTGAATCATGTGGACATACCCACCCAAACTATATGCAACCATCAAGGTGTCCTCATCAATTCTTTCTAGACAGATGACCTACAAGTGATGTATAAATTGCCTCAACGTAAATTATTTATAAAAATGTTTTCTTGAGAAGTTTTATGTAGAATAATGTACCTAATATGATGTATCATAACCCGATTGATTAAATATTAGAGATACAATGAAAAAATTTTAGAGAATAAAGTTCCAAAGAATACCAAATGGATCCTTACAAGCAAGGGCTTGTATATGTTATCACCATGATATGTATATTTTTTAGGGAGCAAGACTCCATAAACGTCAAACTTGACTGCGTTCCCATCATCCATAGAACCCTCAATGGTTTTGTTTTCAGTTGGGCAAGCATCTTGTTTAGTAACCTTTACATGCATATTGAGGCCTTTAAAAATCAAAGTTTGATTTAGAAACCCATCTATTATATATGTCAGTGTACATCATGGATGTAATATGTTTTTCTACCCATTTCTTGAAAGTGAGTTGGAATTGGATTGCAAATCTAGTAGAACCATACACATATATCATTCCTACAAGAAGAAAGCAACAATTGAGATTGGAATTTAATTATCAACCCCAAATATTCAAAAGATTTCTAGGACTATAGTTCCTTATGCAAACAAAACACCAAAATTCCCTATGAGATTCATCAGTCATCAAACCACATCGCTCAAAGTTTCTCAATATCCGCAAGTAACAATGATTCAAATTATATAGTATGTTGCAATTAAAGTGGTAAAAGCCAACGAGAGGAGGTTTCAAGAAAAGTGGGTGAAGAGGTTTCAAGCAAAGTGGGCTTAATTTAAGAAAATTCAGGTAGAAAAACCCAAAGAGGTTCAACCTTTGGAAAAATAACAAGTGCCTCCTAGTCCCTTTTTTACTATTCCTAGCATAATATTAACTCTACAATGGATAGGTCAAGAACTACACTCTCCTACCATAAACACATAGACAAAGGAGGAAACCAACATTGTAACCTCATGGTTCTATTTAGAACTTCATTAGATTATGTACCTAGGGTTATACCCCACGACATGACTATGGTATAAACATTTTCATAGATTAAGATGGAGGAAATTCCTCCCACTATTTTCTTCTTATGAGGGAAATTGTTAAAGGAAAAGCTAGAAAAAAAGAAAAATTGATCAAGTGCAAGGGCCTGCACCATAACCAACATTAATTTGGGATGGTTCCAAACACGATAATGAATGATTTGTAGGGAAATTGGTAGATTCAATGGGAGATTTTTCCACAACAAATATTTGGCTGGTCAACAATTTAAGGAAAGATATTATAAATAACAATAGAAGGGTATTATAACTAGAAGAGCGAATTTTCCAAAAGGATGCTCAATTGAGTGAAAAAATGAGACTCAAGGTCTTTGAAAACCAACAATGATATTCTCAATAGATTAAGGAATTAGAACAACAATTGAAGATTGAGATTTCCAAAGTCCAACATGATTCCATCACTTTAGAACAAAGAAAATATGCATAGACTATAGAGTTACAACTTCAGGTCAATATGCCCAGTGGTGATATGATTAGTCTTGATAAATTCAAGGAGGGGGCTTTCCAAAGAAATGAAAAATTTTTCAAGTACAAGAAAAAATATAAGTTTAGCTTAGACACAACAAAAATTAATCAATAATACCTCAATAATATTGCAAACAATACTACAAATCTTAGTCAATCTAAAGAGATCCTCCCTCAATTAATGTCTTTGAAAGGTATGGCCAAGAATATTCCATGCCACCTACCTGAAATATCATATGTTGATAAATTGAAAGGAAAAGTTGCATTGAGAATTTGGAAAATAAATTTACATATCTTAAAATACATAGTGAAGAATGTAGAACAATTTTCACTTCAATTATTGATGAAGTTATTCAAATAGTCAGAGAGGTTGATATTCCTAATGTCCCATTCATGGATGAATACACCAAGCTAGCAGACTTCATACCTGATGTGTAAAGACACGGGTTGTATTTTTAGAAATAAATTGAGCAGTTCGGAAAGGTTGACTCTAGGTTCTTGGTAAAACCACAAAGTTATTGTTTGCTAGTGAAGTAAAACTCTTCTAGAATTCTATAAGATTTTCTAGCTTTGGATAATAAAGCTGTTGAATTATAGATCAACATCCATTGTGATATGCAAAAATTAATCTCTCACATTCTAAAACTCGACTCTCAAAATAGAAATAAAACATGGAGGCTTCCTAGATCAACTACACCTGAAAATGATTTACTTGCTTTGTGCATAATTTCAATCGAATTATCTTCCATTTTCTATCCTAAGTTTTTTGAATAATTTTGATTGCAATGAATTTATATGATTTCTATGTTTGGCAATTTTGTAATATTATAAAAAGGGACCCCGAAGAACTTATTTGGGGTTATGAAGTTTTCAAAGCAACAAACTTTTTCCTAATGTAAAGCTTTATGTTTTGAAGAAATAAAAGGAGCTATTAGATATTTGTCATTTCTTGGAATTAATGTGGTACTAGTTCCTTGTTTTTTACTTCAATAATGAAATTTCATTTCTTTTGCTTAATTGATTAATATTTTTATTTGTGCATACGATTAATTTTTATTACTACTATTATTCACTAATCTATTCAAAATATTTATAGTTGACTAACTGATATTTTGCATATATGAATGTTGTAGAATGTTATTTTAGTTCCATTTAATGTTATATAAGTCTACATATCACCTACAATCATATTAAAGCACCTTTTTACTTTAACAATATATATCTCAATCTATTTGAAAGTTAATTAATTCATGCATCATATTAGATAACTCCTAGGATAGAAGTCTTATATATTTAGAATAAGTAATTTTCTTCACTTTCACTATATTCACTAAGATTATTTCATTACATTCATCACCCAATAGTATAATCTCCTAGAAATTGTCATTTTTTGAAGAAATTTCTTTAGGTGGAAACTAGGCCCATTTACTAGTGAGAATCACCATACCAAATAAGTATAATTTTAATTCAAAGTTTGATTAGGAAAAATGGAGTCATTGAAATAATTGACAAGGCATTGATGGATAAGGCAAGAAGCATGCATAGGGGTACATGGTTAACACAATAATTCTTTATAGAGGTAATCAATATTGCATGTCATTTGGTAAATAGTTCTCCTTCACTAATGTTGGTTGACAAAGTATGGTTTGGTAAAAATCCATCAGTTGCACATCTTAGTATTTTTGGTTCTGAGGTTCATGTTCATATTTCTAAATGAAATACAATTAAGTTGGACAACAAGACAATCAAGTGTATTTTTATTGGGTATAGAGATGAAATGAAAGTATATAAGTTATGGGAATCAATGACATGTAGGATAGTTTATAGTTGAGATGTGATCTATAGGGAATTTAGAATTACTTCCAAGGCTAAAAAATCTCTAAAGGAGGAAGAACAAAAAAATATAGTGTTCAACTCAAAGGTTGAGGAATGTGATTCGAATGAGGCTACTAAATTAGTCAAAGAGGTGTAATCATAGGCTTTTATCTTGTGGAGGTCTAGCCAAATAAGGAAACAACCTAAGAGGTATAATCCATTAGATTTATATTGTTATTTTATGGTATCTTCCATTAAAAATGAACCAAAGCTAGCCAGGGAGGAATTCAAATCAGTAGAGGGTAAACTTTGGTCAAAAACCATGGTTGAAGAAATGGGTTCTTTACACTAGAAGAAGAAATTGGACTTGGTTCAATTACCTAATGTGAAGAAGCATGTTGGTTGCAAGTGATTGTTCAAGAAGAAGATGAATATAAAAGTTTAAGTCAAGAAGTAAAAGGCTTAACTAGTGTAAAATGATTATTCTTAAGTCAACAGAGTTGACTTTGGTGAGACATTTGTTGGGTATATTTTTTATGACCATTTTTTCCTTAGCATAAACCCCAAATTCAAAATAATAAACCTACTTTAGACCTCATTTTTCTTACTTTATCCTTATTTTGGCCCAAAAATATATCAAAAAGGTGTTCAAGTCATTCTTTCTTAGAATATGAAATTTTGACAAAATTTGTTCATTATGAAAATAAATCTAGCCAAAAAATTACCAAAAAGTCAAACTTTTGGTAAATGCTCATTCATTGGAATGTGTAAGACAACGAGGAAAATTTGAAAACATGGATTTTGTTCCTTGGAAACAACAGATGGATAAATACCTATTTTCTTTCCAGAAATAAACTCACATGTGCCCGATCAATGCTTGGTAAACTCAATCAGTTTTTAGGGAAATGCCCTATTTTAACCTAAAAATTAGACCTAGTTTGGTTTTTAAGGGATTTGATTAGATTTTGAGGGCCTTCAAGGGTGGAGATTTCCCAAAATAGCTCTCTAAATTAGTGTTTTAATTTATCGCTTGATATTTCATACCATTTTCATTTTTAAAATTTTGTATATAAGCACCCAAGTGCGTGAAGACTTTAATAAATTTCTAATTTCCATAATTTAGTCTTAAGAAATTTGGATTTAGTTTAAGATCCTAAACACTGTGTTGTAGCTTCGAACATGTTTATTTCATAAATTTATGAAGCTTTTTTATTTTTCTTAGATGGTAGTCTCAAAGATGTGTATGCTAAGGAGTGGAGGCACCCCACAACTCAGCTTCTGCATTTAATTTACTTGTTGTGCATCATTTGTACTTCTGGTATATATTTTTCATGTTGTTTTTGTAATATTCATGCTAGTAAACTTTCCTGTTCATGCATGTTTAATTATCTTGTAAACATTTACAAATTCATGCTTGATATGTACTTAACTTGTTCATAAAATCTTACTACTCGTAGCTATTTTATTTACTGTCCATACTTAATTTAATAATTGTCCATATTTATTTAATTAGTCACTATTCATGAATAAGAACATCATTGATTAATTGATGCAAATGAGGAAAACTTATTGGTGAGTTAAGTAAAATATTACTAGTGACCATCCCTTCATCCACTACTACATGTTGAGCCAATTTTTGATGGATCTTTATCTTTATTGGTTGATCATCCATAGTTATAATGATAGAAAAGAGATTTCATGAAATGTTGAACATTTTATAGACATATTTTTGATGTCTACTTGAACGTTGAAAGTTTGATGTAAACGTCGTCACAATTCATGGGGTCATAATTTTGACAAAAATCATCGTCGCATCTCATTTGAAGATACTTTGTTTATAACATTGAAATTGTCATGGGAATTGTGACATCTAGCATGGGAATTGAGACATTTGGGTGGTGGGAATTGTGATGTTTATGTGTGGGAATTGAGATGTTTAGGTAGTGGGAATTGTGATGTATAGGCATGAGAATTGTGACGTTAAAGCATTGGGAATTGCAACTTCTAGCCTTTGGGAATTATGAGGTTTGTGCCATGGTAATTGTGACATTTGGGTTGTGAAAATGTTGTCCCAATATCGATGGAATCACTGACACACTTGTTGTGGTTGTGATTTTGTGGGCAATAGAAACACTATTCCAAGACTGATGGCCCTAAGTACTATGATGGTTGTTCTAGTGTCGTAATACTGACGAAGTTGGAAATTAAAAAAAAATCACTAGTTGAAAACACCCACCTGTGGTCCAAAACAATTTAAAAATCCCAGAATTTTTCAACACAAAGCATGTCTATTTTCATAATTCAACGTTTTCTTGATCATCAAGAAAGTGCACACAAACATGAGGTAATAGGGTGCCATATATAGAACTGTCATCCCTAGCTCAAGTATGCACATAAAACTAGAGTGTATGAAGTTATGTCAGGGGTAATTTGTAAGTAAATTACAGTCTGATATCCTCAACTCATAGAAGTAAGGAAGAAGAGTTATTTTCAAATAGGTGGGTAGTTTCCAAAAGAATGTCCCTAAAACTTGTTGTAGTCAATTTCCCACTTCAATATTTTGTAAAAAGGAAACCCACACAAAAAAAAGAAAAAAAAAAGGCAGAAAGAAGTTTTGTTATAGGAACATATATATATATATGTATGTATGTATGTATGTATGTATGTATGTATCCATATACATATACATATACATATATATATACACATATAGATTGGTGGTTCAAACAATATAAAGTGGGTCATAGGATTTAATAAACTGCATGTTAAAGAGTAGGTGTCTTTCGAGTGGATCATTGTTCATTTGAACAAGCTCACATGATCAACAAAATCTCGAGGAACCAAAGTGCATGTAGGATAAATAGGAGGATTATACACCAAATAAACATGGAGTAAATAACACACAACTTGGGAGGTGACTAGTTATCTATTTAAAATTCAATGTTGATCCAATGAATTGTGAAACCCCTCCCTTGATTACACGTTAAGGGAAAGGGAGGTGTCGCAAATTTGTTTTATTAAACCATCGATCATGGATCTAACAATTCCTGTTCTTTACAACACCCCCTCCTTCTCATCTCCAAATTTTCTAAGGGGATGTGTCGGAAAATGGTAAATGGATTTGGAAAATTTTTCACTAAGTGCCAGTCAAAGATTATATGAATTGTCATCTAAAGTGTCAAGCAAGTTTTTCCTTCCATATCACCTATCCACATTAACATTATACAAAACTCCTACTTTTTCACTTGATTAAAAACATTGTTCATTGACATTTTTCCATATTTTCTTGAGTTTGTAGAGTTCCAGTTGTAAGAACATCCCAATGCAAGATCCATGCCACTAAGATTTCTATCTTGTCACTATCAAGTAATTATAAACCCTCCACTATTTAGTTTCAGCTACAATGAAGAAATCAACTAATAATTTGGCCTCAAGTTTCCCACATCTCATAGCTCCCAGTAATACTCCACTTATGGACTGGGACATTGATATCTGGGACCCCATCAATTAAATTGACCTTTCAAACATCAAGTGTGAAGCATCAATCTAGATCAAAGAGTCCAATGACGAATTTAATTTTGTTTAATCGGGTCTTTATAATGAAATTGTTCCTCTCTGTTATGATTTACTAGAGTTCATTAGCTAGCTAGGGTTTTTTGTAGTTCCTAAAAGAAAATTTTTCATCTCTGCTAAAGGGGAAAATATCCTTGAGATTACACCTTAATTAACTCAAAAGGCATTCAATTTCCCTCCTTTAAAAACTTCCAAAATTTTCAGTGATAATGACTTGGTCTCTTCTTATAAAACCCTCCTTCTGGTGGCCTAGGAGAGTCTTTTCTGTTCTATTTTACCCCATAAGGTTTCAATTCCAAAGTCATCAAGTGGTTATCCAATAGGTTTATTCTCAGAGACTTCATAGGAAGTCCTGGTTACAATTTATATGGTTTTTGGGGAGGATGACGTGGCAATAGTGAGATAATAAACCTTAGGGATTTTAAGCTTAATGGTGTGGCCTAGTACTATTTTCGACATTCCTTCATATCTGGCTCGAGTAATTATGTGACAATTTGAGATGTTTCAAACTGTTAAATATTTTATATACTTGTCCTACTTGGTGTACCTCATTTTGTATGTGCATGATTATAAGTTTGTTGATATTAATTTTCATAAGTTGGATGTTAGAGGTGAAGTGAAATTAGTATATAAATAGATTCATATTTTTTTGAAGAAGGAAAAAAATCAAGGTTATTCACATTACTTATGTCTTTTATGTTAGTGGTGAATTCCATCATAAATGATTATTCACATCCCAGAATGTTATTTGAAGCAAAAAATATACTTCAATTAAGTGCGAATGCCAGGGTTGGATACTGGTTTTTGTTCAAGGACTACACAGAGATCAAATGGTATGGAGGAGAAGTGGCACTCTATAAATTGCCACATTTTTTTATAGTGAGAATATTTTCCATGGAATTTATTAGGAAAAGTCTTATTGTTGATCAAATTCATTTTGTTCCCAGGCGTAAAGGTTATATGTTCAAGCTAGGAAATATAGTTGGCCCTTTTATTGTAAACACTGGGAAATCCCTTGATCACATAGAGATGATGATGAAAGACTTGAACTTTCCGAAAGGGGAAGTGGAGATATGATTCACATCACATAATTTTCAATAGGAGAATTGATGTTGGTTCTACCCCTTATGAGCATGAATACAGACTAGAGTTTGACATACTAGCAAATATGGAGGAGTATTTTGAGGGATAGTTCACTTCAACACCTAAAATAATGAGCATTGAAAATACTACTGGAAAAGAGAAATCCTTGAAAATAACAACTCGAGAAATAGAGGATATTGAAATGGAAGATATACACCAGGAAAAAAGAACTAAAATTGGGGAAGAAAATGGAGAAGAGAAATAAGAAACACCAATTAAATTGGTAGAAGTTCCATCTACCCAACATGGATATGTTATATAGATAGAAAATCAAATCTGAGCCATTTCTTTCACTTCTGTAGAACTTACAACAATTCATGCAAGAATGCCTCTTTCTCAAGTAGATGTTTTATAGTAGGATTAGAAAAAGATTTAAAAAAGGAGTGATATAGCCAAAGCTTAGATGACAATCCAATTATCCTCACAACCAATGGCAGTTTACCAAACCAAGTTACTTTATGTAATGGATGTGAAAAGTAATGAACTTAAGTTGGCTATTTTTCACCCTACTCAAGTGATTCCAGGTGGACCAGAGTACAAGGCTATGAACCTGTCAGTAAATATTATTGATGTACATTTTTGTAACAAAATAGATTTACATAAGAAAGCAAGGGAAATGATTTATAGTGAATTGAGTAAAGGTTCCCTAACAATGAGGAGGATTGAAAAAAGTCTTCAAAATGTTAGAGAGAAACTAAGACAAGGAAAGGAAAACTCAAGGGCTAAAGAAGTGCAAAATGATTAGTATAAGAGATTTACTATCAAACTGGGAGTAAATCATGAGGACAAAGAAATAGTTAAAGAGATGCTAAAGAGTACTGAAGTAGAAATGTAGTCATTGAAAAAAAAGCTAAATATGTCGGGAATCGAGTATGATAAAACCGTTGAATAAGTGTTGGTTGAAAAGGAAAAGGATCATCTACTAGAAGAGTTAGTTAATAGAAATTGATACATTGCTATGTTGCAGGGCAAAGTTCAAGAACTAGAACAATCTATTAAAAACCATGTTTACACCATTGTAGTGCTAGTAGAATTAGAAAATCCGACAGAGCAGTTAACAAGGGTGATGACAAAGCTCAATATTTCTAAAAATGAATAGAAGAAAACTCATAATCACTTGTCTTTGATAATTGAACAATTAAATACAAAGGAAAGCCAGTTGAATACAAAAAATTAAAACATTAATCATCTAACTAATAAATATAAGAAAGCACATGATGAAATCAAGGAGCTAAAATCCAGAATTAGGTAATATTCCCTTGATTGAAGCTAGGAAAACTCATTTGGGATGATAATATCTAGCAACTTCAGTCTATATGGCAATATATTCAAATAGTTGCAGAAGAAAAGTCCATGATAGTAGAAACTGAGATGTGTATTTATACATGTAAAGATAAAGTACAGAAAGAGGTAAAGAAAAACAAGAAGATTATTAGATACTTAAATGAAAAATATGCAACATAATTGAGGGCATTTGACATTGTGGACAAAGCTTCAGTGATTATGAAAATGATAAAAGTGATTGAGAAAAACTTATTGTGTATTCATGCTGAAGACAAACTAAACATAGTGAAGAGGGTTGTTTTTTTTGTTTGATTCTAAATTTGATCAGAGGATGAGAATTGGTTTGCCTAGCTGCTGGAACCAATAAGGGATTTTACTTTCTTGGGAATTGTATGAAAAGGAATTGGTAGCTGCCAAATGTAGGATGGATTCAACTCATGAAAATAAGTTTTTATTGAAGGGAAGAATAGCGGTAAACTTTATGCAGAGGAATTTCTAGATTCTCGGGTTGGTTAAAACATTATTCATTGTTAAACCCAATTATATGAAGCTATCAAATTTAAATATTGTATTTCAACGAATGTTCTAGTGCAAGCTCCAGGATGTAGTAGTTTGGAATAAGTGTGAGATATTAGTTAAACCTCTTGACATTAAAGTTGTGGAACCGTGTGTTGAACCTAAGAATTACTCTCTCATTGACAACTTTTCTCACTTCTTTCCTTGTTTTCCATAAAGAGACAGATCCCCATCACTGATAAATGATAGATTTCGTCTCAAGGAGGACATTAAATGATTGACATGTTATACTTCTATGTTTTTCCTATTTGAATAAGTTTTCGCAATTTAGCTACAGAACGCAGCCTATTCTTCAGCTAACTGTTTAAGGTTTAGCAGGTTACAGTTGTCAAACGAAGAAACCGGCAACATGGGCATCTTTTGAATTGTCTCGACATGGATCCTATCCTAGTCACCCAGTCCAGATTGATAAGAAAGCCAGCTCAAGACCACAGTCAAAGGTGGAGTCAAACATATGAAACCCAGAAGAAATATGACTCTTTGTCTACCCTTTCATGGTTAATTAATAAACCCAACAGTTATGTTGAAGCATTAACTCGGATCAACCACTTGTGTCAACAGTTCTATGCAACCACCTTGTTTGAATTCAAGTCACTTGTAGCTGATCAAAAATTTATGCATACCGGTTATAATATGTGTAGACCACCTGTAGCTAATTTTCCTCAAAAGACAGTTTGAATATTTTCTTTTAAATACCAGTTGAACAGAACTGGAGGGGGTTCAAAGTTTTTGATGTATTAAGTTTAAACTTATCAACTCTATAATTTTGGAATTTTGTTCCTGTTTTATAATAAAAAGCCGTGTGTTGATTGATGATCATTTGAAGGAGAATTTTGAATTAAGCTAGCAGCTCAACCTAGTTAGTTGCAGAGGGCCCTTGCGCTGAAGGAGGTTTTCTTCTTTCTGTTCAGTTTTAATTTCATCATTTTCTTTCAACAGTGTTTGTAACTTATGTTGATTTCTTATAGTTTGATTTCTTTTAGTTTTAGTCAGTAGCATAATGTTAGAATTCAATTTTTCAGTCTTGTTTCTCCAATCCATTTCATAAAGGACACGACTTTGTTTCTGAACAGAGTAAGATTGAAAGTAATGATGATGCATTGTTGATTAGTTTAC
This sequence comes from Pinus taeda, assembly GCA_000404065.3. NCBI lineage: Eukaryota > Viridiplantae > Streptophyta > Pinopsida > Pinales > Pinaceae > Pinus > Pinus taeda. Next base: position 80,782 of record APFE031408661.1, read on the forward strand.
TCACTGTTTTTGTCATTTATTTTTTAGTTCATGTTGTTAATGCACTGTATTAATGAATGTTTTTGGTCACCATTTCAAGATGATATCCATCCTAAACTAAATGGTTAAACATTTACTTTACATAAGGGTTGAAACCAATCAGTTACCTTTTGCATGTTTTTATTTAGTTTTTCTAGATCATGAAGTACATAAGTTTCTTGAATTCCATCTCAAAAGGTTATCTTTTAAAATTGAAGGTTAGAGTGACTAGAATTACTTTAGTTAATTTCATTCTCCGTATTTATTTCAACATGACTTACAACTTTGCCTTCTAGTTTTAAGAATTATTCATGAATTAGGATTAAATGACAAGATAGGATAGATGCTCTATTTTTCCTTATTTTAAACTTAGATTTTGACTAGTTTTAAGCTCTTGGTTCACCATTAGGAAGTTTAGATTGAGTTTCTCATAGTTCAAAGAATAGAAACCCCCAAAATAATAAAAAATACAAAACAATGAAGTAAGAAGGGTTAACTAAGCACATACATTGAACTACACTTCATCAACGTAAGAACCTCAATTGATAATCTATGCAAATATATTTAGGACACTAAATTGACTAAACATTTTGGCGTCATTTCTGGGGAAGTGTAACTAGGTAACCTTATCTCTTACCTTAAAAAATAATGATATGCATAGAGAAAGAGACTCTAGGGGTAGATTTCTAGCTAGAGGAAAAATTTCAATTCCTACAACACCACCTACTCCACCAAGAATAATAAGAGATACACCTCCATCTCAAGCTCATACTCCTAGCCATAGATCTTCTGAAATTCTAGGGTCAGAAATCCAATCAAAAGAATCTCCTACTTCATCTACCAAGGCAGTCCTAGAGGAGAAAAATCTTGGGTCTCCAACAACAGTAGCCTTTTTCACCTCTACAGGGGAGCACATTTTAGTTGAAGAATTAGGAATACCTGGTGAGGAAGAAGAAGTAGAACCTCTCTCCCATATCTCATTAATAGAAGAACTAGAGGAAGAGAAAGTAATCTTGCACGTTGAACCTTATACTGATTTTGAAGAAACTATAATGGCAGAAGAAGGAGAGGATGGAAAATTCACATTGTTTGGAGGAGGGGGTAGAGGAAGAGGTAGAGGAAATAATGGAGGGGACAAAGGAAATAGGGAAATAGATAATTCTTTTGGATTCCCTATAGTGGATGAAGAAACAAATGCCACAATGAAAAACCTCTCACCTTCTGTCCTCCTAAATTTCCATGGGTTAAAAAGTGAGGATCCTGAAACATTTTTATTTGAGTTTGAAGTCTTGTGTGGAACCTATGATTATCTAGAAGACTCTCAAAAACTTAAGTTGTTTCATTCAACACTGAAAGGAGCTACTTTGAAGTGGTTCATGGGGTTAGTAACTCAATCCATTAGATCATGGAATGACATGAAAAAAATGTTTTTGGATAGGTATTTGGATTATTGCATGCCTACCAATCACAAAGATGAAGTGTTCAAAATGATGCAAAGAGAGGATGAAAATTTTGAGGATTTAATTGAGAGATTCAACTATAATTTGAAAAGAGCAAAGATGGAAAATTTAGATGAAGATACCTTAAAAGATCTTTTATTAAAATCCATTAGAGATGAGCGGATAGATATCCTTAACATGATGGCGAAGGCAGATATCTCTCAACTTCCATTAAATGACATCAAGGAATTATGTATTCATCTCTCAAGAGGGAAATCCAAAATTGGGAAAGGTCCAAGAAATCCTTCTCTTGTTAGAGTAAGTAAATATGCAACTAGATCAGTGAGTAGGGCAGAAATTGGTAATATGCTTGATGAATTCAAAACAAATATTATAGGGATTCTTAGTGAGCAAATAGACACCCTTAAGTTGCGAAACAAGTCGAAAACCAAGGCTGATGCTTTAGCTATTTTCTGTCCAAAATGTAGAAAAAAACATGCTCTAAGAGAATGTCGTTTGGATGCAAAACTTATAGAGACTTGTATGATTTGCTCTGAAAACCATGAGACCAAGGGTTGTCCTTCAATTTCAGGTCTTAAGGTTGTTTTTAAAGAAGAAAAAATTCCAAATTCAGCAGAGTCTCTTTGCTTTGTCTCTAAAAAAACTTGGCATGGGCCACAAAATCAGGGATTTAATAATCAAATGCATCTTCAACCCCCACCAAATTGGAATTATTTGCAACAACCTTGGCCTCAATCTCAATCTCAACATTGGACTCAACCTCAATCTCAATCTCAACCTTGGGCTCAAGGAGTACAAAATCCTTATGGGAGATTTTCTCAATATTATCAATATCCTCCATCATATCAGAATTATCCTCCCCCACACATTCCTCAACAAAATCAGTAGCCGTAACTTCAAAATCAAAAGCCTCAACTTTAATTACCATTTCCACAACAAAACCAAAATCCTCAACTCTTATTGACATTTTAGTAGATACCCAATCAGCTACCTACCCAACCATTACCAAACCCCAACAATAAAAATCCTTAGAATACTCAGATGGTGGAAGGACAACAATTTCCAACTTATATGATCACTCCTCTAGATCTCAATGATGTTCAACTAAAATCTGGTAGGATATTAGAAAAGGAAAGGCCTTCTATAGTTATTCAGGAACAATACAATTTTAAGGAAGATTCCCTATAGCCCAATAAAAGTTTTGAGGGAACATCTCTCCAAAACCAAAATACTGAAAATGAAAAACATAAAGAACCAGTGAACTCAACTCCTATCGTTGAACAACTAGTATCTACTTCTGCACCTCCTTTTCCTGAAATATTACAAGTTGATAGAGAAGTAGAAAAGTAGATCATGTTGCCTAATTATGATTTTCTAGATGAATTAAAAAATGTATGTATCAAAATCCCTTTGTTACAAGCCATTAAGGAGATTCCAATCCTAGATAAAACAATAAAGGAGTTGAGCATAAAGAAACTAGGAAGAAAAGAAAAAAAAACAAAAAGAATTCACCTGGTAGGAAAAATAGTAGATATAATGATGGGAAAAATTTCCATACAGAAATATGTAGATCCAGGAAGTACAATTATGAAAAAACACATCAATGGAGTTGAAATTACTAATACATTGATTGATTTAGGGGCAACAACAACCATCATGAGAAAACAAACCATGGAACAACTCAATCTTCCTAATCTTCTTTACACACCTAAATTACTGCAGTTAGCGGACAGATTTGTAATCAAATCAGATGGAGTGTTAGAAGATATTTCAGTATCCTTAGATTCTTGGGAATATCCTGTTGATTTTATGATCTTAATCCCCAAGAACATTCTAACAGGGAATCCACTCATATAGGAAGACCTTGGCTGGCCACAGTTGATGTTTTCATTAGCTGAAAATCTGGTAATATGTATATTTCTGATGAGAATTCAACAAAGAAATTCACTCTATATCCTCTAGCAAGAACAATCATAGAAATAGATGACAAAGAATGGATTGATCATGAAAATGAAATTTAGCCTCTCTTTATTATTTCATAAATTAGTGAGATAGTCAAATCTTAAATACAATGGAAAATTTTGAATCATCTCCAAAATATGAACATGATAAATTTCAAGAAAAATCCAATATTGAATATTTGTCATCTAGGCAAATGTCTCTTTATTCTATGGAAGAATTTGGTAGCTCTACAATTGAAATCTTTCCAGGGAGAACATTGAACATAAATAATAACTTGAATAAATTACAACAGGAAAAGCTGATTAAGACATTACAACAACATTTTGCTGCATATGCATGAGAATATACTGACATGAAAGGAATTAGTCCTAAGACTTGTATACATCACATCTACATTGAGGAAAAATTTAGACCTATCAGACAACCTTAGAGAAGGATGAATCCAAATCTTAGGGAAAGTGTGAAAGAAGAGTTGCAAAAACTGCTAAATGTAAACTTCATTTACCCAACTTTAGACAGCCAATGGATTACCCCTTTAGTGATTGTGCCTAAAAAATGGTAAATGGAGGGTGTGCATTGATTACTGAGAATTGAATAAAGCTACCCTTAAAGATCATTTGCTTTTTCCCTTTATAGACAATTGTTAGATACATTAGAAGGTAATAAGTACTTCTCATTCTTGGATGGTTTTAATGGTTATAATTAGATTCAAGTGGCACCTGAAGGTCAAGATAAAACCACATTTACTTGTTCATGGGGAACCTATGCCTACTAAGTACTTCCTTTTGGGTTATGTAAAGCACCTGCAACATTCCAAAGAGCAGTACTAGGAATTTTTTCTGATCTAATACATGATTGTGTATAGGTATATATGGATGACTTTACAGTCTATGGGAATACATTTGAAGAAGCTTTGGAAAAAGTTCTTAAAAGATGTAAGGAAGGAAACCTTTCACTAAGCCATGAAAATTGTTTTATGATTTTTACAGAAGGTATTGTTTTAGTGCATCGCATTTTAGGAGATGGGATTAAAGTTGATAAATCTAAAGTTGAAGTCATCTCTAAATTATCAATTCGAAATTGCCGGAAGGATGTTTGAAGTTTTCTAGGATTTACAAGATATTATAGACAATTTATAGAAAATTTCACTAAAATAGCATCCCCACTCTTCAAATTACTCACAAAGGAATGTGAATTCAGTTGGAATCCTAATTGCTAGCTAGCATTTGAAACCTTAAAAACAAAAATTTCTAAAGCATCCATCTTGATAGATCCAAATTGGAAACTATCTATTCACATTTCAAGAGTTGCTTCAGATACAACTTTGGGAGCTATATTAGGAGAAAGACTTGATTCCCTATGCCATGTACTATACAATTAAGAATTTTACTCCCATTGAGTTGAATTATTCTATAACTAAAAAGGAATTTTTAGTTCTTGTTCATGCAATCAACAATTTCAAACATTATATAACAAGCTATGAAACCTTTGTTCATACAAATCACTCTACAATTAGATATTTAATGAATAAACCTATTAATAATGGAAGAGTTACAAGATGGATTTTACTCTTGCAAGAATTCAATATTACTATGCTAGATAGACGTGGAAAACAAAACACAGTTGCTGGTTTCTTGTCCAAAATTTAAAATATCAAAGATGACACTCCGGTTGAAGGTAAGTTTCCAGATGAATATATTTTTCTAGTGACTACTCAAACTCCTTGGTTTGCAGATATTGCTAATTACTTAGTCACGGGGAAATTTCCTTCACATTTGTTTCCTAGAGAAAAAAGAAAAATCATTTAGATAAGTGAAAAATACTCATGGATCACTAATGAATTGTATAAAACAGGCCCATGATAAGTCATGTGGTGGAAACTTTGCTGACAAGAGGACAACCTATAAAATCCTTTCTTTAGGATGTTATTGGCCATCCATCTTCAAAGATGCCAAAGAATATGTCAAGAGGTGTGAAAGCTGCCAGAGGGTAGGGAAACCTGCTCCTTCAAATGAAATGCCACTACAAATTCAGGTACTCATTGAACCTTTTGAAAAATGGGCCTTAGATTTTGTTGGGCCAATTAATCCTCCATCTAAGCAAAAGAAGTATATATTGGTATGCACTGATTATGTCACTAAATGGGTAGAGGCCAAAGAATTACCTTTTTCTACTGAAAAATATGTAGTTAACTTTCTTTTTGAGGACATCTTCACTCTTTTTGGTGTTCCAAGAGAAATTGTGACAGATCAGGGATCTCAATTTACATCTAAAATGGTGAAGGGTCTTGTGGAAAATTACAAGATCAAACATAGGAAATCTACTCCCCATCATCCAAAAGCAAATGGTCAAGTTGAATCTACAAATAAGGTGATTGAAGGAATTCTCACTAAGAGTGTGCATCTACATAGAAGAGATTGGGCAGAAAGGCTTCTTGAAGCCTTATGGGCCTATAGAACTACATGGAGGAACACAACGGGACATACAGCCTATGAACTTGTTTATGGGAAACAAGTCTTGTTCCCTATAGAGTTTCAAATCAAAACCTTCAAGATGGCAATCCAATTCGGACTGGATTTATCAGAGGCATAGAAACATAGATTGGAGCAACTCAATGAACTTGATGAAATCAAGCAAGATGCAGTTCGAAGAACTAGTATAGTCAAACAACAGAGGGCTAAATGGGATGATAAATATATTAAGGAGAAGAAGTTTCAAGCAGGAGATTGGGCACTGTTGTTTGATTCAAAGTTCAAATATTTTCAAGGGAAGTTTCGAACTCATTGGCTTGGGCCACATGAGATTGAAGAAGTCTTTAATAATGGAGCATTAAAGATAAGGACGATAGATGGAAGCAAAATACCTCTTCTTGTGAATGGTCATCGGTTGAAGATATATCAGAAACCAATTTCAAGAGAGGAGTTCAATAAGATTTTCTAGAATAAGTCTAAAATGAAGCTAATGAAGAAGAATTCTTCTTCTCCACTAATTTAGTCTTTTTTTTTCCTATAAAAAAGATGATAAAAAAAATATAAATAAATTGTACGAGGTTGAAAACCAATCATTGATTGGCATACTTATACAGAAAATACAGGGTGAAAATCATGGATTTCTGACATCCTATATTTTCCATTAACTTTCTGTAATAAGTAGTGACAAAAAACTACATTCATTTGTAGCTTAGAGTTTGCAAATTCCTCATCTCATTCCATCTCATTCTATTTTCATTTTTTTATAGTTCCACTTCATCTCACTGTCATATTTCATTTACAATTTATCTTTTTACAGTTTTACTCCATTTCACCCCTTTTTTCATTTTATCTTAAACCTCATTCCATCTCACTATCATAACTAATTTCCATTTTATTTTTACATTCATATTCCATAGCCATATTTCACTTTTTCTTCTTTTCACATTTTGTAGTTGATTCCATTCCATAGCTAATCTAATTATGTAGCTACAACTTACTTAAGAGCTCTGGCAAAATTGTACAACTCACAAATAAATCATGAATGCAGGGAAATTGAAGAATCAATTTTTGGAGATCAACCATGCTTAAAGTACCTACAAATCAACACTAAAAGTATAATCAAGCAAAAGGTTAAGTTCTAAAGGTAAAATGTAAAATTTATTTCAAACAACAAGTTACAAACATAAGTCATGTATAATATGAATTAGCATATGTCTCCTTAACAAGTCATCATTTGATTTGACTGCCACTTCATGATACCACATCTCCACCACATCTTCCACATTCGATAGAAAATGGTCTATAATGATTTCATCATTCTACACCTCCGCTACGTTCTCCATACTCTTTACTTAAATGGTCCCTAATAACTCCATCTATTAACGGTGAAAACTATGATGTGACCAACGTATTCACGTCTCTCCAAACCCTCACCATCTACTTATTCCACGCAAACCCATAGTTCTTTTTCACCATACCCACAGTCAGTCCATTTCATAGACCAAGAGAGTAATTCTGAAGGTTAAGAAATTATTTGAAACAGAAGCCATGGGACTTATTGTCAGGGCAGAGCCCATAGGGGAAAAATATATGGAAGGATACCCACAACTCAAGGAGATGTTGCAGAAGGCTGGATGGCTCAATTTCATTGAAACATTTGATGGATATCACAAAGAGGTCACAAAATCTTTCACCAAATCATTCGATGGTACAGAAGTAGACATTGGAGACATTAAGTTTGCAGTAACATAATCTTACATAGCAGAGGCTACAGAATTGCCAAGACTTGGAGAGATATGGTTCAAAAATAAAGAATTTCAGAGTGAATCATGGATGGTAATCCTCAAGAACCCAAGTATGGATGTCATTGTGTTTAGAAAAGGAATCCCTATTTGAGCACTTAAAAATAAATGGATAAGCATGCTTTTGATATTACAAAGATTTATTACCTGTGAGGGAAGATTTAGATGCATGTATGTTTATCATATACGTTTATTGATGAACTTTTTAGAAAATGGAAACATCAACCTCCCTTTATTCCTTCTAAATAGTCTAAGGAGGATGGTTTCAAATGTATAGAAGAAAATAGAATTCATAGACACAACTATTTACCATCATGGGTTGGTAAAAATACTAGTTGAGTTTCATCTGAAAAGAATAGGAGATACTTGGGAAACATTCTTGAGAATAAACTCTTTCCAAGAGGCACCAAAATGACCTGAGGAGGGTAATGTTAGAAGCAGTAAGAGGAAAAAGACCAGTATGACCATTCAATGCAAACCTGAGTCCTCCACAAATAAAAATGATAAAGAGCCAGTATCTGAGACAGAGATCAGGGAGCAGATCAAGCAAAAAGGGAAGATAAAAAAGAAATCTAGTGGAATTATTGGGAACAAACTTGAATATTCATTACAACAAGATGATGAACAACTAATCTCTGAAAAATTGACAGAGATTAGGAAACAAATCAAGAGGAAGGAAAAGATAGGATAGGAGAAAAAGAGTACAAAGGAGGAGAACATAAACCCCCTACAACTAAGAAAGAGCTCTAGAATTCAAGGTATGGTAAAGAAGGTACCATCAAAGGGAACAAAGTTCATAAATATAGAAGAAGAAACCCCAGTACCATCCCCTGATAGTGTTCCATTTACACACAGTCCTCAAAACTCTCCTAAACAGTATTTCAAAGGTAGCCCCAGCAAAGGATCTCCAAGCATAGACCCATTGCAACAACAAATTTATGATTACATAGAGTCACTAGAGAGGAAAAGTGCCTTAATGGATCCAGAATCCTCAACTAATACAAAACAACCTGTCAATGCATAAGAACCTCTAATTGACTCTCTCAAATAGGAAATCTGTGAGTTAGAGATATTGAATAGGCATGTCAAGAAAGAAAATGAAACCTTGAAGGAACCAAGAAAATTGGATAAAGCAATTCATGATAATATAATACTGCACCTAGGGCTATGATACAAGAAGAATAGGAAGTTGAAGGGGAAGAATAGAAACTTGAACATAACAGTCATCAAACTAAAATACAGATTTCTCAAGAAGAAACCCAGGATGGTAGTCACTTCAAAGAGGAGCAAGCGAAGAAAGTTAGATGTACTAGCAGAGGTATTTGAGCAGATGCAATAGGAAATAAGAGTTCACATTTTTGGAAAAATTGCATGGGGACATAAAATGATTTTGCAGTGGTGGTATGTTGAACCTCAGAATTACTCTCTCTCTGACAACTTTTCTCACTTCATTCCCTTGTTTTCCATAAAAAGACGAATCCCCATCACTAATAAATGATAGATTTTGTCTCAAGGAGGACATTAAATGATTGACATGTTATACTTTTGTTTTTTTTCTATTTGAATACGTTTTTGTAATTTAGCTATGGAAAATAGCCTATTCTACAACTAACTATGTGTTCCATAGCTACTTCCATGGTTTAGCAGGTTACAAGTGTCAAATGAATAAATCAGCCACATGGACATCTCTGTAATTGTCTCGACATGGATCCTATACTAGTCACCCAACCTAGATCAATAAAAAATCCAGCTCAAGACCACAGTCAAATATGGAGTCAAACATATGAAACCCGGAAGAAATAGGACACTTTATCTACCCTTGCATGGTTAATTAATAAATCCAACAGTTTTGTTGAAGCATTAACTCGAATCAACGACCTATGTCAACAATTCTGTGCAACCACCTTGTTCGAATTCAAGTCACCTGTAGCTGATCAAACATTTACGCAGACCGGTTATAATGCCTGTAGATCACATGTAGCTAATTTTTCTCAAAAGACAGTTATGAATATTCTCTTTTAATACCAGTTGAACAGAATCAGAGGGGGTTCGAATTTTTTGATGTATTAAGTTTAAACTTATCAGCTATGTAACTTTGGACTTTTGTTCTTGTTTTATAATAAAAAGCTTTGTGTTGACTGCTGATCATTTGAAGGAGAATTTTGAATTAGGATAGCATCTCAACCTAGTCAGTTGCAGAGGGTCCCTACACTAAAGGAGGTTTTCTTTTCATTTGTTTTCTTCTTTCTATTCAGTTTTAATTTCATCATTTTTTTCAGCAGTGTTTGTAAATTATGTTGATTTCTTATAGTTTGATTTCTTTTAGTTTTAATGAGTAGCATAATGTTAGAATTCAATTGTGCAGTCTTTTTTATCCAATCCATTTCATAAAGGAAATGACTTTGTTTCTAAACAGAGTAAGATTGAAAGTAATGAGGATGCAATGTTGATTATTTTACTCACTATTTTTGTTATTTATTTCTTAGTTTAGGTTGTCAATGCACTGTATTAATGAATGTTTTTGGTCACCATTTCAAGCTGATATCCATCCTAAACTAAATGGTTAAACATTCATCTCACATAAAGGTTGAAACCAATTAGTTACCTTCTGCATGTTTTTATTTAGTTTTTCTAGATCACGAAGTACAGAAGTTGCTTGAATTCCATATCAAGGAGGTTATCTTTCAAAATTGAAGGCTAGAGTGACTAGAAGTACTTCAATTAATTTCACTCTCTGTATTTATTTCAACATGACTTACAACTTTACCTTCTATTTTTAAGAATTATTCATGAACTAGGATTAAATGACAAGATAGGATATATGCTCTATTTTTCCTTCTTTTAAACTTAGATTTTGACTAGTTTTAAGCTCTTGGTTCACCTTTAGGAAGTTTAGATTCAGTTTCTCATAGTTAAAATTATACATCATTAGGAATCAAAGAATAGAAACCCCCAAAACAATATAAAATACAAAACAATGAAGTAAGAAGGGTTAACTAAGCACATACAATGCACTACACTTCATCAGCTTATGAACCTCGGTTGATAATTGATGCAAAGCAATTTAAATTGACTAAACACCATGCAATGAGCCTCAGGGTGAAAGTTCTACCAATCATATTACTCTTCAAGAATGAAAGAAAGGATTTATTTTGTGATTTTGTAATAGACTTTACTTAAATTAGTTTAAATAGTTATATATATTGATAGTTACTTGAGTAACTAAATCATGATGTACTTTAAAATAACATGACAAATATTGTGAAGGGGTTCAAAGTTTTGGAAAAAAATTCTTCACTTGTGTAACAATTTGATTTGCTTGGAGAATGATGAAATATCAGATTGGTTCTAGTGAATGGAAATTGTAGTCTTTGTTTTCTTTCTATGTAATATTCATCTATGTTTTCTTTCTTTTATCTAAATCATGTGTATGATTGTAGCAGGTTTCTTTTGTGAAAATACAAATTTATTTAAGTATGTTTGAAAGGCCAATGAGAGAATATATATGTTCAAGATTAAGGTTTTGTTACACAGTGGGAGATAAATATCTTTTGGCATATTTTAACATTTTTATATAATCTTTATTTTACAAGTAGTTTATGGATGTCCTAGACATTGGTTCCCTCTTAACCAAGAATTCTCACTTGGGTGACAACACAAGAAATAGAAGTAGGATCATCCTCATTTAAAGGACCAAGACATCCATGGTTTTCTACAAGAATTGACACTTCACAAATAATTGTAGTGAAGAATGAATCAACATTCTAATAGCACCAACCTTGATCACTCTCTTTTCTTCATAACACATTATGATAATAAAATTAGATGAAGAATGAACGAGAAAAATATTTTTTTCATTATGATCATAGCCTTTTATCTCATTGCATTTAGAAATTTTCATCTTCTCGAATGTAGGTGTCTTGCTCCATTTAGACTTTTAACGCCCATTGTTCTACTTTGTCAATAATGAACATACACTGACAAGGTTTCAAATTGTAAATGGGTCTCAAATTTTACCTATGATCACATGTAAAAAGATAAATATGTTAGAGAATAGGATACCAAACAAAAATTTTTAAAATCATCTAATAGAATAGAAAATTATTGTCACTATTTATTTACACAACATGAAACCACATATCAAAAGAAAGTACATGCTTACCTGAAATTAAGAAAAACAACAATTCGTCAATGGCAAAGATTAACATGTCGAAATGAAAATGTAATATACATTTTATTCACCTAAAAATGTCATAGGGCATACCATAAGGTTCCCACATCCTTTATACACCCTGTTGCTTGATTTATTTCTTGACTTCTCCAAGTTTAATGGAGAATTTACTTAATGAAATGTTGTTCGAGACCATCATTTCCATAAGAAAGAGATGCATGTCACTCGTATCATGTCCCACACACTCTTGATTACCCATCAGATCATCTACTTGTCACCAAAATGGACCCCCTTGTAATCAATGGGAGAAAAAAAGAGAACATTATTTACAACTTAAATTTATAGAAATTTTAAAGTATACCTGGGACATAATAACTCCAAGTTGTCCATCAAATTCTATGTCTCTTGCAATCTAACACATTTGAAAGTTCTTGTTAATTTCAAGACAGAGAGAATGGTTTACTAACCAAATGAAAAAAATTAGGATTTAGTCCTATATTTAGTAGTGAGGTCTATGAAGTTGCATACATATGGAAACACTATACTTCAAATTTATGAAGTTGGTTGATAAATATGAACTTTGTAAACAATTGATCCATCAACATCACATCAATCCTTCATGGATGGGTCACCAATCTATTCATTCTATCCACTTGGCCTTTCTCTTTTCATAGAGGTTTCATTATACTTTGTAGTGTTTCCAAACCTTTAGCTGCACTACACAAAATTGTTGTAGAAAGTTCATCCTGGATTAAGAACACCATTAGAACTAAAATAAGTCAAAACTAGATAAAATTATATGGGAGATATCATTATTCAAATTGAAAAGTAATCATTATTTTTTTCCAAATATTTTAACATAATGGAAAAGGGTATATAATAGGGATAGGTAGAATTTCCACAAAAAATAAGGAAAACTCACTGAATTTGGAAGGTAACAGGGTGGGTATAGTTGGAAATTTATAGAGTTCCCAATGTAGATCCCACTCATTTCAAGAAATCTCCAAATTCTATTCTAGAAATCGCACCATCAAGGAGTCTATTCCAAAAATTGCACAAGAAATAACTAGTCCAACATAGTTGAACACCAAGAAGTAAGGGAATTTTATGCTTTTGTGGCTAGAACACATAGCCCAATTTGAACAAAGTGAAATGGTATATTGATTCCAATGCAATCCGAATCTGAACAAAGTGAAAAGGTATATTGATTCTAGTGCATTGCCTCATTTCATGGACAAGAAGTATTGGTGCCTTTATTTTTTCATAGATAAGTCTTGTTCAGGTTCAAAGAATGTTTGGTAGTGAAGAAGAACACAAGATTGAATGGAAAAAATAATGCGTAGATACAAATTTGAGGAAAAAAATTCTCTTCTTAAATATGTTTTGTGTTCCTAAATTAAAGAAGAACCTTCTATCTATATGTGAGATAATGAAACATAATCCCATTTGAATGTTATCGTTAGCAACCATGGGTGTTATATTATTGATAAAAAATGAAAAATACAATTGGCATCAGTTCAAAGAACAAGGTTTTTTTAGATTGGTAAATGATATTGAGTCCAAGGATCATGTTGTGGTAGCAAAATGTGGACAAGAAATTAGTACAATTTAGCCTCAAAGCATGGAAGTTTGAATCTTTTATATTTTTCACTTTTTAAATAAAAAATTTTGGGGGATAGATTTCTAGCACCTCGAATAAACAAAAAATTGTATCTGAAGCATGTCTTTCATTGAAGCAACATAGAATGTCGTTTGATGGAGGACAAGCTCAAGAAACCAAGAGGGTTCTAGAATTTATTCATGCAATACGTTTGTGGACCAATGAAGATACCATCGATATATAGTGTCAAGTATTTTTTTATTTTGTGTAGATGATATTCCAAAAAGATGTGGGTGTATTTCCTTGAACAAAGGTCTGATATCTTTGCTAAATTCAAAAATTTCAAGAACAGGTGAAAAATAAATTGCGTAAAAGCATCCAAATCCTTAGGTATGAATATGGTGGGTAGTTTTTCTCTCATAGTTTTATTCACATTTGTAATAAAAAAAGGAATACAAATACATGGTAAGAGCATCAAAATTCTTAGGTATTAATATGGAGGGGAGCTTCTCTCATAGTTTTATTGACATTTATAATCAAGAGGAATGTAGAGATAATACACCACCTATTATACTACACAATAAAAGGGAGTTGTACAAAGAAGGAATCACATTAGTATGGATATTTCATGGTGCATCCTAGACATAGTACATACAACTATCTACCCACTCAAAACTTTGACTCTAAAAGAGGCTTGATATGGAAAGAAGCTTCATGTAAGCAATCTCAAGGTTGTTGGTTAAGTTACTTATGCATGATTTCCTTATGAAACACATAACACAATAGATTTTAAATGGTGAAAGTTTATGTTCACACGGTATAGTGCTTACCTAAAGCTTATAGTTGGTCGATATTATTGCTAACAAAGAATGTTTTGGCCAAGATGTGATTAATGAAAATGTAGTTTTTTTCAACATAAACTCAACAAGGTAACAAGTTTGAAAAAAGTGAAGATGGTCATGATATAATAGGAAAACCATTTGATTTAAAGGAAACATATCAATATGAGGTAGGAAAAACTCTTGGAGAGAGCAATTGTTCAATAATAGTTCAACTAGTAGCAATACTACTATAACAACATAATCCAAATTTGGAATATGAGTGATTCATATTCTACTGTGGTTTTAAGAGGTCACACTAGCCTTGTTAAAGGAATTTCCTTGGATCAAATTGGTTCTTTTCTTGCAAGATAATAAGATGACAAAAAAATCATTATTTGGTCCACAAGTGACTAGACTCTAGAACACATAACTAAAAGCCACTAGGGAAGATCTATTGATTGATTATTGAATCTATGGTCTTGTCATTTGGGCTCCTGCTAATTTAGAACCCTATTGAGTTGAAAGGAAGTTTAAGGAAAACGTATTGATTATCTGAGTATGATGATATGTGCTAGCCAAGGGTTGAACTAGAAGGATATATGGTTTGTATCCTAGGATTGATTACTTCTGCTATAAAGTAATTGAAACCCTAACCCATGAATAATGATGTAAATGAGGTTATATTACAAGATTGTAGGATGAAGTTGACAAAGTGGATGCATGTAGTCCATGAATTAAGAAGGACTCCAAGAATTATAATAATTGACAAATAATTGACAATTGACTAGTAAATAACTGACAACAAAGGAGGATCAGAATTGAAATGAGAAAGGTAGGGTGCACACCCGAAAAGGAATGGATACTCAAGAGGAGAAATTCTTCCACTTGCTTTCCATCCATTTTATATTTGTGGACGAAAAATATCTAGAATACGAATACCTGCAACACACATAAAATATGTTAAGGTAGATGAAGAATAAGCAAAATAATAAAATAAATTAAAAAATTATTATTATATATAATAAAAATTATACAAGGGCTGAGGCACGTGAATACTTGAATGAGCTCCCCTTGGTTTTAAGAATAATTTATTGGAGCAAACATTCCTCGATTTGACGGATTAGCAATGAAGTCAACATTAACTTGGCTGTTTGTCTTTTGGAACAAGGAGGGTTTTCTTCAATCCTATCTAGATTCTAATTTATTTTCTATTGAACAGGGCCAATCACGTGAAGGTGGAAGCTCTTATGCACATCACTCTTCATTCCCTAGTACCCAATCTGTCTATTATTAAAAAATTGATAGTAACACATTAGATTCATGGATACACACTAGAAAAACATAAAATTGATAAAGAAACATATTTGTTGACATTCATCCTCTAGAAACTTCTAAGAAATTATATTTCATATTTTTCTAACATAAGTAAAAAAAAGTATGCATGAACTCATTCAAAAATATTTATATATCAATATTTTTTTCTTACATCAAAAATATTTTACAAAAATATGTCTTATACTACACATTATAACATTGTACATCATCATTTTTTGTTTTTCCTCTTCTTATTACGACCCATATAATTCAAAAATTTTCAACCATTTCCATATTTTCATGGTCTAGCTGGGGTTGTTCTGATAATGATTGTAATTGGATTCTCTGATGCATTGCACACCTAGTCGTGATTTTATCGCAGAGTCAAGGATGTTGTGGGGGAGTATCACCTACAAAAAATATTAAATTTATATGGTGAGTTATCAAATATCATTGAAGTAGTTTTTTAATAATTAAAAATACCTTTGTAATGTAATTATTTACCTTGTGCACTAGTCAAAACCGCTGCAATGAATACTTCATGGTCCTCTTCTAGTTGGATCGTCCTATACAACATGCTCTGCCATTCAAACCAAAAAATTTATAAGTAGAAAATTGTGAATGAATAAGTAAAAGAAAAAATAAGTACATACTTTATAAGTATGAAATTATTAATTATATGTTTAATATACAACTGTTAGGCCACTATACTACTAGTGTAACCCCTTATTGTTATTAGTACAACCCACTTATTATATTGATGTACCCACGTAGTGCCCATATTCAGTTACTATTGTGCCCCATAGAAGCCCACTATTGTTATTATTGTGCCCTTACATTATTATTGTTATGTCGGCTCTAATTATGTTATGACCCCTTAGACTCCTATATATAGCAAGGAGGTCTTTTCATTTGTATCATCCAAGAATTGTTCATTTATGTAATGTAAAGGAGGTTTGCCCTCGAAGAGGCTAAATTCTAAGGTGTTGATCTATCTTTTCTATCTTTTCTTGAGCTGGTTTCATAACATTTGGTATTAGAGCTTTGGATTCTAGGGTTTCACCGCTCCAAACAGGTCATCATGGCATTTTTGCTATAACTTTTTTTTCTGCGACGTTTCAGAAGTTGACATAAAAACCCATTTGAGAAGACATCATGCTAAATCTCGGGTCTGCATTTCAGAGCTTTCTATGCTATATTTGTGGAGATATGATCTGAGGAAGTTGGTATTTTTGCAGACTCCTGAATTGCATTCCAAACAAGTGACCTGGGGAAAATCATCATAACCTTTTCTCTGAGCATTGGATTGAAGTTTCGGAAGAAGGTGCAAGAAGAGGACGGACTGTAGTTTCTTCTATATATTTTTCAGAGCTAAAGGTCGAAACAGGGACTCATGGCATGTCGTACAAGTTCACTCTACTGAATTAGTCTATAATCAGGTCACTGTGGGAGATTTCACATAACTCTTCCTTGGAGAATCCAATTTCGATCAGACTAGTGGCATTGGAAAGAGGACACAGAGGGCTACTAGAGATCGCAATTTCAAAACTTAAAGATTTGAAAGTACAAAGTTACAGTTGTTTCAAGATCAAGCTCCTAAAATCAAGAAAAAGCAAGATGAGGAATTTTAATGGCAAGGATCCGTAAATTGGATACTTCAGATGGAGCAATATATGGATCTACAAGGTGTACCACTGTTACAAAAGGTATGTATTGCATCATTATATTTAGAATTGGATCAGTTTTTATGGTTTTAAGGGCTTTGTTCTCATAAACGACTTGTTACGTGGTCAATTCTGACGGAGGAAATGATAGCACATTATGAGGATACAAAGAGCAACACCTTCTTTAGAGTAAAACCTCAAAAATTTGAAAGAGTAAAAGGGCTTTGTGACATAGTGGAAAGTAAAATTATGGAAACAAGGAATTCTACCCCTCACAGCTATAAAGATGGAAGTGTTGTTTCTCCTAGCCTTCCACAACCTACAAGGGTTACACCACAACAATTGGAAGAAAAAAGAGAAAAAGGGCTTCGTTACAATTGTGATAGCAAATGCACTAAAGGTCATAAGTGTGTTGAGAAGAAATTATTTTACATAGAGTATGAAGAGGAGGAAGAAAAGGATCAAGAAACATCGAAAGAAGAGGATATACGCCAGGATCCAACCCCAAAGATAGAGAAAAAAAAAGTCCCAAGATCAAGATGATTCCCTTCGATATGGGCCAGGGCAGAGCTATGCAGGGAAACATGGAAGGGAAATTAACAGTTCTAGATCAGAAGGACGTTGGAGCACTGGTAATGGTGAATGGAAAGAAGTCAACCATGGTGCTGGTAGGGACAATAGGCTAGAATCAAGGCACAATGTCTTAGAAGAGTCAGTTCTTTGGCCACAATATGAAGACCATGACACAGATAATAGGGTGGAAGCCACTCCTAGAGGAGCTGTGGACCAGTCTACTGTTAAATTGGCTCCCAAATTGATGATTCCACAGCCAGACTTAAAACCATTTGCTAAGAAGTCTGGGAGAATAGATCCTGTTTTACCTGTTCCCAAATGGGCTCGAGAGGATGATGGAAGTGATGCTGAAGACAAGCAGGATCCTCGAGGT
>APFE031408661.1:99030-115637 GCA_000404065.3 Pinus taeda
GTACCACTATTACAAAAGGTATGTATTGCATCTTCATATTTAGAACAAGATCAATTTTTATGGTATAAAGGGCTTTGTTCTCATAAACAACTTGTTACGTGGTAAATTTTCATGGAGGAAATTATAGCACATTATGAGAATACAAAGAGCAACACCTTCTTTAAAGAAACACCACAACAATTGGAAGAAAAAGGAGAAAAAGGGCTTTGTTAAAAAGTGGAAAGAAAAATTACGGCAACAAGGAATTCTACCCTTCACAACTATAAAGATGGAAGTGTTTTTTCTCCTAGCCTTCCACAACCTATAAGGGTTACACCACAACAATTGGAAGAAAAAAGAGAAAAAGGGCTTCGTTACAATTGTGATAGCAAATGCACTAAAGGTCATAAGTGTGTTGAGAAGAAATTTTTTAAATAGAGTATGAAGAGGAGGAAGAAAAGGATCAAGAAACATCAAAAGAAGAGGATATACGCCAGGACCCAACCCCAAAGATAGAAGAAATGAATCAAACCATATCTTGTAAAACATTGACATGGATTACCACTCCTCAAACTATCAAGATAGAAGGACATATCAAGAAGAAAAATGTTCAAGAAGTGAAAGATCACATTGAGCATCAAGAAATGAATCAGACCATATCTTGTAAAGGATTGGAAGAAATCACCACTCCTCAAACTCTAAAGATGGAAGGACATATCAAGGAGAAAAAGGTTCAAGCAGTGAAAGATCACATCGAGCATCAACAACAAGTTCTCCAACTTTTAAAGGATAACACCACTTTGGTGCAAAATCAAACGTAGATCAACATCGTAGTGAAAAATGTTTGATGTAGGTGATTGGTTATTTTTACTGCTACATCTCAAGCAAGCTATTTATGAGAAGGAAATGTTGGCAATACTACATGCACTTAAAAAATGGCGACCTTACCGAATGGGAAGATTCTTCAAGGATGAGGATGTCGAAGCATTGTTTTGTGCTATTTCTATTATCCAACTAGATTGGATAAATGAAGCAAGGGATGAATGGAAGAAGGATGAAGAAGTCTGGCCACTTATTCAAAAGTTTCAAAAGATTCCAATTCAAACAATATTGCCAGAAATTGAAGAGGAAAGAAAAATCATATTGGAACCTGGAGTAGTCACTGAAAAAAGAAGCCAACAGCTACGAATCGATCAATTTTAGAGTATCTCATCAAGTGGAAGAACTTACCCACTGAAGACTCCACATGGAAGGACACAAATTTTATACAGAAACATCAAGAACTACTCAAGTGTTGAGGACAACGCTTTTTGAAGGAGAGGGGCATGTTAGGCCCCTATACTACTAGTGTAACCCCTTATTGTTATTAGTACAACCCACTTATTATATTGATGTACCCATGTAGTGCCCATATTTAGTTACTATTGTGCCCCATAGAAGCCCACTATTGTTATTATTTTGCCCTTACATTATTATTGTTATGTCAGCTCTGATTATGTTATGACCCCTTAGACTCCTATATATAGAAAAGAGGTTTTTCATTTGTATCATCCAAGAATTGTTCATTTATGTAATGTAAAGGAGGTTTCCCCCTCAAAGAGGCTGAATTGTAAGGCGTTGATCTATCTTTTCTATCTTTTCTTGAGTTGGTTTCATAACAACAACACTGTTATCGTCGTGGGCCTCATCTTGGGGTTGCACCTCATTGTCATGGGGTTCCTTGGGAGGACCAAAATGTTCTGGCTAGTGTGCACTATCAGAGGAATCATGCTTGGTAGTCATGGGATCATATATATTTGTACTACTCCCTTACTAATTAAAGCAAAGTAACACATTAGATTTATATCAAACATGATTGTATTTTAAAATTAATGAAAGGTTAATGTTGATTGATTTTTATTTACCTTCTCCTTCAAACTAGAACATGGGGTTTTCCCAATGCTTTTTCATTGTTTGAATATTCCTTTAAATCCAAACTTGAAACCAACCTCAAAGACTTCCTTCATGGCATCAGTGCCAAATACATCACCCTCCATTGCATAAGAGTATTGATTTTTGTTATTTGCTAGCACAATTTTTAGAATGTTAGAAGGTTGTAACACCCTCCTCCTACATTTACCGAAGCTAACTGGTCTACTAGGGTAAACATGTGACAAGAGGCTACTATGATGTGATTCAACTCCTAAAGTAAATTTAAGGAAGTGGAACCGACAAAAAACAATCAAACTAACATTCTGCAGGAGCTATAGACCCTTAAGGAGGTAACCAACCCTTCTAGGTGCTTAACCCTTAAGAAAAATGATCTTTTTACTGTCTTAGAGCCTCATACACTCCCATGACAATGCGTCCATATAGACAAAGCCTTCCAATCTCTTCCACAGCAAAGCATGCTAGCGACTATGGACTTTTCTCAGCTAGTTTTGAGCTAGTGACCCTGAATTATGTGCCACTTTTTTAGGGACAGGATTCAGGCCACTTCCCAGAACTTCATGAAACTTTAAAAAATGATATAAAAAAATTGGAATAAAGCTATTAATCCAATCATTCATACAAATACTTCATATGACCCCTTCTAGCCATGATAGGAATTTCGTCAAACATGTCACCAATATGTAATATTTAGGTCATAACAATAGATTTGAGCATAGGGGCCTCATACTTATATGAGATTCATAAAGAAGAATTATTTACATATCACCATGGCTACATTATCATCGATTAGGTCATGTATTCATTGTACTTTCATTACTAATAAAAATATGATGGAATAAATACATCAAGACTATCATAAAAGATACTCATAACCAACATATAACCAATAGAAATAACAAGGATATAACAACCATAAGAATCACATATGAACTAGTATATTTAAAAATCAAATACCAAGGAGAATAAGCTATTATTAATGAATTAAAAGGCCAACCAAGTATAGAACTTCCATGAACCACCTGATCATAGATTGGCTGAACCAAATATTTCTTTCAACCAATCACCCCCATGTCATATTCCAAGCATGAATGTGGGACTCAAAATTAAACCAATCCAGGTTTCCTTAGTGTTTATTGTAATCCCCATTGGATCACTAGGCCCTAAACAAGTATGAATATCACTGGATTTATACTCCTATAACGTGAGTAATTTGGATGTCTCCTAGTCTCTAGGATTTACCACATATCCCACCATACAACGGTTGAGGATTCCTAGGCCTAATCAAGACTCCACCCTCTAGGATTTATCATATATCATGCCATTCACCGATCAAGGATTCCTAGGCATGGTCAAGGGCACACACCTCTATGTTTTACTGTATATCCCACCATTCATCAGTCAATGATTCCTAGGTTTTATCGAGGGAAAACACCTCTAGGCTTTACCGTATATCCCATCATTCACCAATCAAGTATTCCTAGGCCCATTGAGACACACAAAATTTGACTTTACCATAATCCCACCTTCTCTGATCTAGGGATTCCTAGGCCTTGTGTTATTTCTTTTAGAGACCACCTCACTCAGTTTTGAAACCATCTGACAATCCAACTTATCCAAATAAAGAGAACCCATTACACCATGGATATTTAGAAATGGAAGGAAAATCTAAAGAACACTGTCACAGCTAACAAAACCCATGCCAATGATAATAATATAGCCAAATACTAACATGCATGTACCATGCATTACAAATCTAGCAAGGAAATCACACATGCTAATTGATACCTGCAAGTAATCCTAATGTAGCTTCTTGATCATGTTCTTCCTTTCTTGATCTTTTCTTTCCTTTTTCCTTCATTACCCTTCCTTCACCTTCCTTGATCCAATCCTAGAGTGCTCAAAGAATTCTCTAACTATCCAAGAGTGTGAGAGAGAGATAATAGAGATAGATATCAAAAACTAAACTGACAAAAAGGTACCAACTGATCCTCAAAAGCCTTTTTTATTAATGATGCCTCTATTTTCTTTAGTTTTCCATTATTTTTCTCATTTTTCCTTCTCACATGCAACATGTGACCTTTCACCTTCCTTTCTCCTAATTTCCATTATTTTCATAAATAAAATGCCAATTAATGTCTCATGCCTTTTCAAAGCCTTTACCATTTCTTTTGCCAATTTCCCTTATCCATAATAAACCAATGAACACCCACACTAAGATGTTTTTCCCAACACTCAACTTGGAATACGTGTCGCATGACCTTGGTTAATATTTTTCCTTTATTGAATTTATTACATGGAAATTTGACTAGGGTTGTTACAGAACCCTCCCCCTCGGGGGAACACCTTCCTTGGGGTTCAAGGACACCTACAACCAACAAGATTGCTAAAAGTAAAACATATTGCCCATGGATATTTATAACTTAGCTCGATGTAGTATTTAGATGGATCAACCTACTGAGAACTAAACCAACATGACACATAACAACATAACAACCATAACAATATGACACCCATACCACTTATTGGAGCTTTATGGCACAACTCATGGTGGTATTTACATCGATATACATATGTACATATACAAAAAACATTTTCTCAACCATTGAATAAAGAAGGATACATTAGCCCGCATCTGATCCACCATCTCCCATGTAGCTTCATGGGGCCCAAAGTTCTTCCACTTCACTTTAACCTGCTCGATTGCTTGGTTCCATAGCATGAGCATATTTTTCTGCAATATACATTGAGGTTCCAGCTAGAATTATCCATCTAGCTCCACCTGCAATACAGGCCAATCAATCACATAATCAACATATTTAACATACTTCATAAGCAATGACACATGGAAAAATTTTGTACTTTCACTGTCAGACATAGTGCAAGTTGATAGGATATTGGTTCAATCCTATCAAGAATCTTGAAAGGTCCACAAAATTGAGGTGACATCTTGGCACATGATCCAATCCTCAACCAACTCTTACATCTTGGCTTTATGCACAAGTACACATGTTCCCCAACTTGAAACTCCTTAAACATATTGTTCTCATCTGCATAAATTTTTTGTCTTTCCTATGCTTCCTTCAAACTATTCTTGATTACTTGCATTTCCTATTCCATCTCTTTCAACATATCTGGTCCAATCAACACCTTATTAACTGGATCGATCTAACTGATGGGAGTATTACAACTCCACCCTTAGAGTCCCTTGAACAGAATCATCCTTAGACACTCCTGATACCCATTATTATAAGCAAACTCAACCAACGGAAGGTATTCCTGCCATATCCTTTATTGATGCATCACATACACCCCCAACATGTCCTCCAATATCCTATTGACTCTCTCTGTTTTTCGATATGTTTGTGGATGATAAGTTGTGTTGAAATTCAACTCTGTCCCCAAATCTACAAATGAATTTGTATCAACCCCTGCTTAAAATTTTATGTAATCAAAGTTAATACATTCAAAACAAGAGCACGGTTAAGGGACACGTATTCTAAGTTGAATTTTGGTCAAAGATATCCTAGTGAGCATCACTAGATGTGTTTATGGCTAAAGTAATTTAGCAAAGCCAAAGGCATTGAAAAGGAAAAGAGGCATTTTTGGCACATTTATTTATAAAAATAAATGAAAATAGGAGAAAAGTAAGGTGAAAGGTCATATGTTGCATGTGAGGAGGAAATTGAAGGAAAATAATGGAAAATGAAGAAAATAGTGGCCTAATTGATAAAAAGGCTTTGTGGATTAGTTTGTAACCTTTTGTAATTTTAGTTTTGGAGCTCTCTCATTATTGTCTCTTTCTGTCTCACTCTTGGAGACTTAGAGTTTTCTTGGAGCACTCTAGCTTTGGAGCAAGGAAGGAAAATGCAAACAAAGCAAAGGAAGGAAGGAAAGGATCAAGCAAGGAAGAGTAGGATGAAGCAGGTTGAGTAGAAATACTTGAAAGTAACATATTGCATGTGTGATTTCCTAGCTGGTTTGCACATGCATGGCTTTGCATGTTGGTGTATGGTTCTTTATCTGTTGGTGGCATGGTTTTGCCAGGTTATGATAATGGTTTTTAGCATAGCCTTTCCCTTTTTTGGATGGCCACGGTGTGATGGGATTGTTTTCTTATTTTTGAGCTTTGGAATTTCTATATGGTTTCAGAATGTTGGGAGGAGGTGGTCTTAGGAAAATCCCAAAGGCCTAGGAATCCCTTGATAGGTTTTGGAAGGATACATAGTAAAGGCTGAGGGTGTGTTATAGACATATTTGGGCACTTCAACCCCAAAATTATATGTCGATAAAATAGGGCTCTTCAACCCCTAAAAGAGTTGTTTTATACCCTAAAAGAACATGGCCATCTGATTACATCATTCCCTAGAAGTTCAGCCTAAAAAACCATCCAGAAATGGCCTAAACTAAACCATACTGACTGCTCCACTAGCAAGGTCCGATGAATACTGAGTATTACACTAGCCAGGTGTGATGCATACTGTTTGGGCCTTTTATAGGGTGTGATGGGCAAGGATGGACAAATGTCCAAGACAGTTTGCTAGGTGGTTGCTCATGGAATCTTCTAGAAACTTCTCCTATGACACTTGCCTCTCTGAATTCGCCCAGGGATGAGTAAGAGATCCAAGAAATCTCCAAGTGGAACCAACTATAACAAGTGGAATGACACTAATCAAAAACCCAGAGATGACTCACACCCTTGCACACATCTATAAATGGATCCCTCATCTAAGAGATCTAGGGGTTGGAATATTGTGAATTGTAAGGAAGTGACGATAGTTTGTATTTGAGGAAAAGAGCATTGTATTGTTGGTGTGATCTTGCTATTTCATGAGGTAAAGAGGGATTGGTGCTAGAATGATGATGCTAGATCAGACAACTAGGTTATGATTCTCCCTTCTATTTAATAAATTTATTCAAGTTTTATTCCATATAAATGTGCATTGTGAATGTTATCATTTGTGAATGTTATTGTATGTTCATTATATATCTGATTCTGTAATGTTTATGATATAATAGATCAAGATGCTTTGATGGTTCTTTGCTACTATGTTTCTACAGGTACTTTCCAAGTGGGATAATTATGGGGAGGAGTTGCAAGCACTATCAAGGGGGAGAAAGATCAAGCAAGGGATTAAGCAGAAGTTTCATGTTGGTTCCTTTGTCTTTCTCTTATCTATCATACATAGAATAAATTGTGAATTTCTTTAAATTGTTGTTTATAAGGTGGCTACCAAACCTAGAGGGCTAGTTGATCGAAAAGACACTAGTTTTCTACGAAACAAGGTGGAGTCTAGGTTTCAGGCCTAGTGATCCGGTGTGGATTGTGGTAAAGCCCGAGAGAAAAGTAGACAAAAAATTGTTCAAGGATAGTGATGGAGTCCGAAGGCATTCCTAGCTCAGTTTGGTTTTGTGATATCGGTGCTAGTTTTGGTGAGATCACGGTTTGATAAGGGTGGAGGTGGTTTAACCTTTGGATTCCTGTTGGTGTCTATGTATGAACAAATTATCCACCCCTTTTCCTACATTAATGTATCAATCTAGGTGTGTATTATTTTAAAGGAAACATGCAAGGTATATACAGGGGCAAGGTTACGGTCTGCCCTCAACCAAGGGTTCGTGATTTCCAATCAAAACAGTGCTAAAACAAAAGTAAAAACTAAACTGCAGAATGTAAAAACGTATTCATAGTTATCTAAGAGATCTATAAGAGCAACAAGAAATAAACACAACAATAGACAATACACACAACACAAGAAAACATGCAACACCTAATCAAAAGAGCGGGCTCAGCTCTCTGATCAAGGTTGCATTACTCACAACGAACGATCGATCAACAAAAGGGTTTGTATCTTATTAATTTGAATAATATTATTACAATACCATACAGGGTTTGTCCCCTTGATACAGGAATGACCAGTCTTTTATACAATACAAAGGAGAATAATTCTCCCCAAAACCTAGCAAATATATGCCAATATATATATATATATATATCAGTTCTATTGTGACACTGATGTCGAGAGAGAAAGAATAGGAATGGCCCAAAACGGGTTGAGAGTAGTTGCAATTAGTTATGCTATTTCATCTTGGTCGATCAGCTGTTGTGAATCACAAAATTGTTGTGATATACTATGCGGTCAACACCTGCACTCCATAATATGTGGTCATCACATGTTTTAGTGGTTCACGTAGGTAGAAACCTTCATGACTCCACTTCATTAATTAAATATCCCAAGAGACGATAAAGGGGAATTACCTCATAGTTTTACACATTAAATATAGGCAAATGATTGCAAAAAGGATGAAAAGAGGAGTGGAAATGTAGGGAACATATAGGCCAATTTGGTGCCCAACATCTCCCACCAACTAGCCTTATGCACGCCCTCTTGCAGCTCGCCATCTCTGCAGGTCTGGATTGGATAGGCTGTGTGCTTCCTGAAGCCGGGCGAGATCATATTCCTCTGCCATTTATGTTCCTGGAAACTTAAACCCTTCTGAGAGGAGAACTTCCTTCCACCAATCATTTGGTACATTATAGGCTGGGGTGTAGTGTTCTACTGGAAGCTATAGAATAGGGTATTGGAATTGAATTCCCATCCATTGGACCCCAAATGTTTAGATGCATGCCATATATCTTGGCACCCTGTTGAGTGCTCATGCAAAATTTGGTGCTCCAAACAGTTCTCTGTTCCAGACAGATGTGGGTGACATCATCCACATTTTCTAACAACTATCTAGGGCCTCGGCTTGAAATGTGACCAATTTTTTGATACAAAGATCAATGCACCACTTTTGTGTCCTCAATATCTGTTCCTTTTTTCCCATAATTTCCAAATGTAGTGTGCTTATTATACATAGTCACTGATCTCTCGGGTTCTCCTCTTACCATAAAAGGCTTTGTGGCTTGGTTTGACTTGAACGTGTTAGAAGCTTTCTGCCAACTTATCTGATTAAAAGTGTAAGAGTTAAGGGCCCTTAAATGAATGTCCCCCACAAACAAAATTAAATTCTCTCTCGACATGCAAGAGATACCCATGCATAAAAGGCTCGCATATCAAGTGTTGAGTTGGCACATCATGGGCTCTCAATATCCAGAGGAACTATACACCGTCCTCAATATAATTTCTTTTTGGATGCTTTCTAAATAAAAGAAATGAAAGTGCTCATGTAAAAATAAAGAGTAACAGGAAGCAGGAGGGAAACATGCCATCACTTCCTGTGTTAAATGGAGCATCTGCTCTTTATCGATTTTTAACTCTACTACTTGCCTTTACAGCTGCTCCACCTTGAGCTGCTACTTTGCATGCCTCAGTCACATTATATCAATGTGCTCTACATGCTCAAAGATAGTCATGGATGTTGACTCCTGGGCTTTCTTAGCTTCATTTTGATATCGTACCGAGGTGGATTTCTAGGTCTGTAGCTCAGTCGACAAACAAAACTCATGACCTTCAAACAAATATTCTATCAGGTCTATCTGAGTGGAAACAAAAGTTGTTGTCACTTCATCTACCTTTGTTCCTACTTTAGTCATCATGGTTTTGGGATTCTTAGCCCACCACTTGTATTTCTTCACTTGGTTCTTCAACTAATGTATCTGTTTCCTCAGCCTCTTAACCTCTGTTTTGAGTCGCATCATTTCTTTAAACTGAAGATGGTAGTTATGCTTCATAAGTAGCCTTTTTTGTTCACACAACTCCACCTATTCTTGTTTAACCACCACCTCATCTGATCTTGTAGCTGGTTCAATAGGTGGTGATTTACTCGAGGGAGTATCCACAGGGTTACTCTACGGGGCTTCTTTGCTTGGTTTCTCTTCCTAGGGAGCAGCCATTTCCTTACTGTCTCCTGCCTTTCCCTGTTCTGAATCTATCTTGACAGGTGGCGGGCTCACTTGGTGGACATCTATCGGTGGTTCAACCAAAATTTCCCTTCCAGGTTCCCTCATTTCAAAAACATCTGCCTCTTCCTCTATTCTAGGTTCTTAAAGGAGGTCTCTGTGGGGATCTATGGCCAACAAGCCTGTGACAACTAGTCCCTTCTTTGACCCATCATACTTCAAAATCAGCGAAATGGCCACATCCTCTTTTGTGTGTCGGTCAGAGTGAGACACCCTTGCCCCTTTCAGAATGGAGAAGTAAGAGGATGGTAAGGAGTTTTCACTCTGTGTTTGACCCCATATTTCTGCATAAGCCTCTCTATCATGTGGGACGTGAACTATGCCCCTCCATCTGAAACAATTTCTTGCGGGGTACCATATCAGGCAAAAATCTCTTAAAAAAGAAAGTTTGCCACCACCTATTCTATTGCTTTCGCAACCGCTCTGGCTTCCACCCACTTAGACACATAGTCAGTATAGACCAGGATGTGAACATTCTGATGGGAAGGTGGGTTGATGGGTCCAACAAAATCAATGGCCCATTTCTCGAAAGGTTCCAGGACTATCGAGGGTTGTAATGGCATTTCATCTGATTCCCCAGGTTGTCCTATCCGTTGACAGCTGTCACATCTTCAGACATAATCTCAAGCATGACGAAAGATAAAAGGCGAGTAGTATCCCATTTGTAGTACCTTGTGGCCTATTCTTTTATCTATAAAATGTCCTCCACAAGGCCCACTATGGGCGGCCTTTAATATCTCATAGATATCATCCTCTAATACACAGCACCAAATCTATTGATCCACCCCTGTATGAAAGTGGTATCCTGCCATCCATGAATATCAAGTACTATGATGAATAATTTTCCGTTAGTCCTTATATGACAAATTACGAGGTACCTTCCCTGTAGCAAGATAGTTAGCAATATCTGCATACCATGGAGTGTTAGTAGAAATTGCAAAAAGATGTTCATCTGGAAAGCTATCTTCGATAAGTATACCTCAGGTATTGTTTTCTAATCTAGACAGAAAATCGGCAACCATGTTGTCCTCTCCTGGTTTATCTACTATGGTAATATCAAATTCTTGAAGTAGAAAAAGCTATCTTGTAATATGACCAGGAGTAACGGATTTATTCATCAAATACTTGATGGCTACATAATTTGTGTATACAAAGGTGGGGTAACCAGTGAACATAGATGGCAACAAGGAATTCTTTTACAGTCACTGTGTAGTTTAACTCAGCAGGGGCCATGTTCTTGCTAACATAGTAAACTGCATATGGTACCTTATCCACCTGCTTCCCCAAAACTGCCCCAACTACTGTATGGGAAGCATTAACATGAATATGGAATGGTAATGCCCAGTCTGGTCCTCTAAGGATCAGAGCATTACAGACTAGTTCCTTGATCTTCACAAAGGCTACATCACAATCATCTGTCCACACAAAGTCTACATGTTTTGTCATTAATTAAAAAAGCAGTTGTGTTGTTTTAGCAAAAAATTCTATAAAGCACATGTAATAACCAGCACAACCTATAAACCTACGTACCTGAGCGGGCATTCTGGGTATTGTAAAATGTTGTATTTCCTTTATCTAGGTTGGATTCATCTAGATTCCTGTAGTCGAAAGCAAGTGTTCGAGGACTATTCCTTCATTCATCATCATATGGCATTTCTCTGTACTTAAGGAGACATGCGCATACTTGCATCTTTCAAGAAATTTTTCTAGCTTCCCCAATGCTTCTTTGAATGAATCTCCATATGCTATGAAATCGTCCATATATATTTCAACACTGTCATCCATCAGATCAAACAAAATCCCCAAAATTGTCCTCTGAAATGTTGCAGGTGCATTATAGACACCAAATGGGAGGATTTTGTATGCAAATGTTCCCCAAGGACATGTAAATTTCGTCTTATTCTAATCTTCAGGAGCTATCTGGATCTGGTTGTACCCACTAAATCCATCCAGGAAGGAGAAAAACTTCTTCCCCGCTAATGTATCCAAGACTTGGTCAATGAATGGTAATGGAAAATTATCTTTCTGAGTTGCCTTGTTAATTCTCTGTAGTCCACGCATATTCACCATTTACCATTTTTCTTAGGGACCATTACCAATGTGGAAACCCATTAGCTATTTGAAATGGGGTAGATAAATCCCATGTCTAGCACCTTTTGGAGCTCTTCCTTAACAATGTTTTTCAGAGTACGGTTCATTCTTCTCCAGGGTTGCCTCATAGGACGACAGTCCTCCTTAATGTATATGTGATTAGTGCACATATAAGTAGGAATTCCCTTCATATCTAAGTAGTCCCCAGTGAAGGCTTCTTTGTGTTTCCGAAGAACATGCAGGAGTTGTTTTTTTTGGGAATCCGACAGCTCTAGATTGATATTCAGGGTTTTTCACGATTCTATTTCCATGGAAACACTGTCATAGGGCATAGTTGTAGGTAGCTCATCGAATCCATATACTATTCCAATACTTTTATGAGTCTCACAGCTTAATACATACTCTAGGATTTGCTGATTCAGATCTGAAATAGAACAAGGATCACTAATAAAGGTAATAATTTCGTCATCTTTTGTTTTAGCTTTCAACTGGAGGGCCTACCCAATAGTGAGAATTTTTCTTAACTCCTCATTTTCTGATTTAGAATCTTTCTTGTATACATATTTCTTGTGGCCTGTTGATTTTGTTGATGGGTTATGTTTTGCGGGAGGATATAACACTAGATTCTTATTGTTTTGCCCATTTGAAATGATCAAATGTTCAGACCGACACCCAATATAAGTGCCTGTAGTTTCCAGCCACACGTTCCCAGAATCAGGAGATGGCCTCCAGCTGGAGATTGCATTTGGAGTACTAGGAAGTCCACAGGGTAATACCATGAATCAACCGAAATTGTGATATCTTCTAACTTGCCTACTGGTTCTAATATAGATCGATGTACGAGTTCTAACACCGTAGGTGTATGTTTCAAGTTACAAAGTCCTAATGCATGCATGGTTACAGCGTGATGACATATATGCCAGCACCCAAATCTACTAGTGCATTTGGAGTTTCTACACCATTAATGTGCACGGTCAAAATCGGGTTCCCAGGATCCCCATACTTTACAGGCATGGACCTTCTCATCATTAAATCTGATGGTTTTCCCATTACGTGAATGGTGAGTCGGTCTCTTGATTTCATTTTAGGCTTCTTAGCACATTATTCCCTAAGAGTTTTCACATATATAATTACATCCCTCATGGCTTGTAGCAGGGGAATCTTGACAAATAAATTTTGTAACTCCCCTAATAGGTCAAAATCAGTTTGAGTGATTGGTTTACTTACAACCAACCTTTCTAGATAGGGCAGTTCAACTTGGTGTTTTTGAGTAACTGATGGTTGAGGAGGTGTATGACTTTTGTTAACTCGGTTCTTCTCCTCACTGTCAATCTATTCAATGATAACTGGTGAGGGATGAGCACCTATAGGCCACCCAGATCATAAATGCATCTCATAGTATTTTGCGGTGGAGATGTTGTATGAAGGCAAGTTGAAGGTGTCAACTTGCTGAGCCCCTTTATTGTTAGGATTTGGATTGGGTTGGATAGGGAGGGGGCACATTAGAGGGCAACTGAAGTTGTTGCTGTGGAATTGACTGGGAAAACTGACCAGGAGGGGAAGGTCCCCGCTAGTTCGGAGCCCACGAGGAGCTTGAACTAGCTTGAGGAGCCCACTGTTGCCAAGGTGGAAACTAGTATTGGGGCCACATGGGTGGATAAGGCATAGTCTAGGGACCTATATTAAAATTGCTAAAATACTAAGATCGACCTGGAAACATACCTTGATTTCCCATTGACTGCTGAGGTTGCCATGGCTTTTTAGGTCCCATAAAGTACAACTACTCCATATCTTCACTCGTCCCTTGAAAAACTGCTTTTCTCCCTAATAAGGATGGGCATGAACTTGTCACATGTTTCTGTTCACAGATTCCACACTCCTCTATAGAGTTCAATGGAAATTCCCTCTGTGGGTGTTTCTTCATGCATTTGGGGCAAAATGCAGCCATAGTTTTCCAATTCTAGTTGTTTCTGTTTTACTTGCAGTGTGTCTATCTATTCAAACAAGGTACTCACGATATCAGTCCTCAGGCTGTCCAATAGGTTCCCATTTTCTGCTTTTGTAACACCTCTGCCAAATACCTTCGTTGATCAATTCCCTTATTTATTTCTTGCAACTCCTCTTGAGCACTGAATACACAACTCATAGATGGTATCAAAGTCCCCCTTTGATATATCTCCCTTTTCGACTATATTCAACAATTCCAAAGAGTCTTCCTGGAAGGCCCAGAGAAGGATAATTTTAAAAATTTCTTTATCCAGGTCAGAGTGACCTGACCTCTACAATGTGTATTTAAAGCATTCCACACAATCTTCCATATTTTCGTCCTCTTTATGTTAAAATTTAAAAAGCTCTTCCTTAATATCCCATGATTTACAGTAGTCCTGGTATTTCTCTAAGAAAGCAGTTCTCATCGCCTCCCATGTGGTGATAGACCTTCCCCCAAGACCCATAAACCACCGTAGGGCTATCCCTTTTAGTGTAGCAGGGAATATTTTCAATTTCTGAGCATCAGTTATATAATCATACCCTCAACACACAATGTCAAATTCAAACAAAAATGTGTTAGGGTCTTCTGAAGTAAGGCCATGGAAACTGGGTAAAGTTGTTAAAGGGATGGGCTTTGTTGGTGCACGAGTCCCCAATTCCCTAATTGGGAAGTCAATAGTAGAGATTGTAGATGCCATGAATATCCTCCAATACTCACTAGGGATTTTATCTGGCTCTAGAGGAAGGGCTTTTATCATAGGGGTTCAAGTTTCCTTAATAGTGCTTCCTCTATCCTTTGGTGACAAAAATGTCTCTACAATCTCTTCCTCCCTATCATAGTGGTTGGAACCTTCGGATCTCCTCTCTGCAATTCCTTATTCCCTACTAGGATGGACTGCTCCTTTGGATGCTTTACTTGTAACTTCTTCTTCTTCTGTTACAAGCAATGATATTCCTTTATCTGGCGTACTGTTGCTTGTCTCTCTTGTAGGTTTAACCTTGTACAGAAATTACCTGCATATGAATTCTAAATCACATGAAAAATAAAAATGCGAGAGCATAACATATAAAACACATATACACAGAGATTTCCCATTGGATCCCAAAATCGGGACTACCAGCTTGATTTTTCATTATGTTCCTTTCAATGTTACAATACATATTTATACATGCTGAAGCATCCAATACCATGGACCGAAAAACCATCATGTCCAAAAACATGGACCGAAAACCATTGCGTCCAAAAAGCATGTGCAAAAATCATGCACAAAACCATAGGTGGGTCCACCCAACCTAACATAGGGTCCAAAACCAAAATTTTCCAGGGCGCTGCCCCGGACCCCATAAAGTGGGGTTACGGGTACCCCTCAAACCCCCTGTTAACTATGTGGAAAGAATATAACACAACCCAACAATCTCCCACTTGTTGTTTTCGTTCCACAGGGGGCCACAAGAGAGCTTGGTCATTTTTCCAGCCCTGAAACGCCCATTGTTTCTCTACACCAAGAGAACTTCTTAGAGCTCACAGATTTTGTCAATGCATCTGCAGTATTCTTCAAAGTGTCCACCTTTACCAGCAACACCTTTTTTGTCTTCTATCATATCCCTCACAAAGTGATACTGAACATCAATGTGCTTTGTCTTTGAATGATAAGCAGGGTTCTTTGCCAAGAAAATTGCACTTTGGCTATCACAGTCCATCCTTATAGCTCCCTGTACTAACCCCATACTTGGACACAATCTCTGCAACCAACTACTTCCTTGCTTGCATGAGTCGCTGCCATGTATTCTACCTTTGTAGTTGATAGTGCCACTATAGATTGTTTCTTACTCATCTAACTGACTGCACCTCCAAATAGTTTAAACACATACCCACTTGTAGATCTTCTCTGATCCAGATCTCCAGCCCATTCTGCATAAACAAAGCCACGAATATCCAACACTCTGTCCAATCCTGGTCTTCCTTGGTAGCACAAACCATAATCACTAGTGCCATGCAAATACCTGAAAACCTACTTCACTGCTATCCAATGCTCCTTTCCTGGTTTTGACATAAACCTACTCAATACTCCCACTGCATGTGCAATGTCTGGTCTAGTACAAACTATTGCATACATCAAGTTACCGACTACACTTGCATATGGAACACGGGACATGTCCTCTTCCTCTTCTTGTGTCTTGGGATATTGTTCAGCAGATAACCTCACACCTACAGGAATAGGAACCTTCACTAATTTACTATCCTGCATATTAAACCTCTGCAGTATTGTCTCGACATACTTCCTCTGGTTTAACCAGAGCTTCCTCTTTGCCCGATCTCTTTTAATTGCCATGCCCAAAATATAGTTTGCAGCACCGAGATCTTTCATAACGAATTTGGAGGAAAATTGGGTCTTCAAATCCTGGATAATTTCTTTGTCATTTCCAACTAGCAACATATCACCACATACAAGACTAGATAAATAACATGGGCACCAATTAATTTAAAATACAGACAATGATCTACTTTGCTTCTGGTGAAGCCAAGTCCCCATATAAATGTATCAAATTTCTGATACCACATCCTTGGTGACTGTTTTAACCCATACAGAGACTTCTTTAACTTACGTACTAGTTCTTTCTTACCCTTCACCGCAAAGCCTTCAGGTTGCTTCATGTAGATTTCCTCTTCCAAATCCCTGTGAAGAAATGTTGTCTTCACATCCATCTGTTCTAC
>APFE031408663.1:0-15941 GCA_000404065.3 Pinus taeda
GAGATCGAGCTTCTTGGACAGAGGAGTGACCAAAGATCATATTGTCATCGACGAATTGCTGATGTGAGACAGTGGGCGCGCCATGAAGAGAGATGCCTTTGAGAGCATTGGACTGAAGGGAAGCATGAAGGCTTCTACCCAGACCTTCCGCCATGATTATAAACAGGAAGGGAGACAGGGGGTCGCCTTGCCACAATCCTTGTGAGGGGCGGAAAGTGGCAGATGGAATCCCATTTATCAAAATGGAAAAGAAGGAAGAAGAGACCATATTCATGATCCATCTGATCCAAGTATTGGCAAAACCAAAAGCACTCAAATTTTTTTTCATATAATCCCAGCTTATACTGTCAAAAGCTTTGGAGAGATCAATTTTTAGAAGCATACCTGGTTTTTTTGAAAGCTTTAGAGAATGTATGATTTCATGCGATAGAATTATTCCATCAGTGATTTGCCTTCCTTCAACATATCCTGATTGCTCCGAGGAGATGATGCCTGGCAGAATTGGTTTCAGTCTTACAGCCACTACTTTAGAGACAATCTTGTAGATAATATTGCATAGGGCAATGGGCCGGAATTTGTCTGGGGTGCTGGAGTCCTCCGATTTAGGAATTAAGGCGATAAAAGTAGCATTGAGGCCTGGATACATCCATCGTAGGTTTAGAGACTCTTCTACCACTTGCCATACCTCCCATTTGATTAGTTCCCAGAAGTAATGAAAGAAGTTGGAAGAAAAACCATCGGGGCTTGGAGCTTTACCAGCTTTTAAGGATTTTGCAGCGGATTCCACCTCCTGTAAACTGATGGGTTTAAGAAGCAGGGAGTTTTGTTCCTCAGACACTAGTCGCGGAATATTCCTGGTGATGTTGTTTATAGCTTCATCTCTATTGAGATTTGGTTCTTGACTCATTTCTTTAAAATAATTGAGGAATTCCTTTTCTATGTCTTCCTGGGTCTCCAGTTTGTCGCCTTGAGCGTTGATAACCTGAGAAATTTGATTGTGAATTCTTCGTTGCACTGTGGTTCGATGAAAGAACTTGGTGTTCTTCTCCCCTTCCTTCAGCCATCGGATGCGGGATTTCTGTCTCCAAAGAACCTCCTCTTGTTGCTCTCGTTCCTGGAGTTTGCTTTCCATTTCTTGTTCCTTGTGCGCTAGCTCCTCTGTCCGTCCTTCTAGAATTAATCTTTGCTGAATGGATTTGAGTTCTTGAAGAATCGATTCCTTTTCCTTAAAGATGTTGCCAAATTTATCCTTATTCCATTTCTTGATTTCTCCTTTTAGGAACTTCAATTTCTTTTGAAATCTGGCCATTTTGGAGTGTTCTATAGGGTTGCTATTTTGCCAAGTTGTAGTTATGAAATCCTTGAATTCAGGGTGTGAGATCCAGAATGCTTCAAATCTGAATGGTTTTTTGCTGTTATTGCTCGGTCTATTCCAAAGCATTTCTATGGGCCAGTGATCCGAGCCTGAGAAAGGAATGATATGTGCTGTAAACTCGCCTCCCACATGGATAGCATTGTCAGAGATCAGGAACCTGTCAAGACGCGAAGCAATCTGCATGGGAATAATCCTCTTGTTCGTCCAGGTATAAAGACTGTTAGCTGTGGGAAGATCTATAAGCCAGTTGCTCTGAATAAAGTCCTTTAGAAGTGTTCCATCTTTGTTGGTTCTGCAGCGTCCTCCTAACTTTTCCTCCGAGTTAGCTATCATGTTAAAGTCTCTTCCAGTGACCCATAATGGGTGCCGCCTGTCCTGATTGAGCTGTGCTATTGTATTTAGAATTGCTGCTTTCTGCTGCGTTTCTTGGGGAAAATAGACATTCGTTAAGTGACCATGAGTGTTGGTACCCATAAGATGAAAACTGGCCTGAATGAAGCTTTTGTTAGCATGAATATTATTTAACTGAATCTTTCTTGCATCCCAAAGAATTGCAAGTCCTCCTGAGGCTCCTTGCGCTTCCACTGCTGTCACTTGGCTTCCCGCCCATGCTTTAGCAGCTGCTCGTTCTAGAAAGTTTAGTGAGCATTTAGTTTCTTGAAGAAATAAGATTGCTGGTTGTTCTTCCATGATCAAATTTTTTAGGAGTTTACTTTTCCTGGGGCTGTTGAGCCCTCTTATGTTCCAAGATATTAACTTCATTGGGAAGGGTTGAAGTTGATGTTGAAGTACTTAGTAAGTTTGGCATATCTGCCAGACTCCACTAAAACTGCTCCAAGCTTGATAGTTCGTTCCAAATCTGTTTTCCTGCCTCTTTTTTTGCTGTCTTTAAATGCAAATTTGCCATCCCATTTACTACCTGTTTGTATTCCGAGGGAGTACTTCTTTTGTGCTTTGCTTAATATTTCCACCAAATTGTCAACTTGGTTTTCAGGGATTTTTTCAAAGTTCCCTTGTTTGCAAGCTTGTTCCATTCCTATGAGGTCAAGTTCCCCAATATCAATTGGATCACTGTCATCTTCCATGGGTTGAGTTTCTTGCGAGTGTTCTTCTACCTCCTTCCCTTTGTCCTTACTTTGCAAAGGTTTGTCAATATCCATGGCTGGGTTGCTTCCAGGGTCGGAGATCTGTGGGGTTTTTTCATTTTGCTGAGTCGAGCTTGGTTTCTCCGGTGATGACGCCTCGTGAGTTGTCTTTTCCTTGCTGAGTTCATCTGACGATGTCATTTTTGCTAGCACCTCAAAACTATTGCTGGTAGAAGGATTGTGGTTCTCCCCTGGTGAAGATTTTGGAGGAGCATTCGGCTTCTTGTTGCTGCGTCTTCGGTTGGTCACTTTAGTGAAGCCATTCTGTTGTTGTGATTCTGGATTCAGTTGTGTTGCTTCTTTCTTATTCAGTGGACAGTCTCTGAATAAGTGGCCTATCGCATGACATTTTCTGCAGCGAAAAGGTACCTGTTCATAATCAATCACTTGGATCCAGTCATGATCCTCATGGAAAAGTCTGACTGTATCAGGCAAAGGTTGCTTTAGATCCATGTAAACACAGATCCGAGCGTAGGAGACAAATGTGGTGGGTTTCACCGTTTTGGTTTCTTCAGCAACTTTGATGAAATCTCCTATCATTGATCCAATGGATTTTAAAGAATCTTCATCCCAGTATTCCCATGGCAGAGAATAAAGACGGATCCATACTGGCGCATAGCTAAGGTCTTCATTATCTGGATTGAAGCGTGCTACCCATTCTCTGAGATAGAGCCCCGCAGAGTTAAAAAAGTAAGGCCCCCCATCAAATACTCTATTCCTATCTTCCAAGCAGTTGAAAATAGCTGTGAAAAATCCTTTGGGCCCTAATAGGAGGGTTATTTCGCCC
This sequence comes from Pinus taeda, assembly GCA_000404065.3. NCBI lineage: Eukaryota > Viridiplantae > Streptophyta > Pinopsida > Pinales > Pinaceae > Pinus > Pinus taeda. The sequence goes on from APFE031408663.1 coordinate 3,308, forward strand.
TTTGGCTTCCATTTATGGTTTATCCAACCTCTTAGAGCTCTTTCATTTGGCCAGAAGCCCAGAAATTTCCCTATGAGGGCATGATCGTGCATATATTGTATTCTTCCATTTATTCTTTCACTAGGCAGTTCAACTTCTGGCCTATGAGTAGCAACGGGTTTACAGGTGGACGAACTAACCTTTAGATTTTCAGTTGGGCCTTGAGGATCCACGGTGGTCTGTGATGCCTGTGTGGATTTTCCTTGATTGGCTGAGTCTGTATCTGTATTACCTTCTGGTCCTTGCTGGCTTCCATTGACGGGCTGAAGCACTGCCCCATCCCCCTGCGGGGATATCATTTGGTCCGCCTAATCTGCCTGCGGACAGGAGTACTGGCAGCTTTGTTCAGGTCTGAAGATGCAGAGCAGGAGCTCTGCCGCCGCAGGTTCTCTGTCAGGTGAAACCCTATCGCTTCGGAACGCCAACGCGCGCGCTCATCTCCCTTATTTTCTAATATCCACATTGGTAGCCATTTTATTGCCAATTCCGCAACACACAAAATTTTAAAGCTGGTTTCTACTGGACATCCATCTTTAGGGACAACAACAAGTTTTTTCGAAGTTGTGAGGAATGTTAGAAGGCTACTGGAAGAGGGAGAATATATCCATTACCTTTGTATCCTATCATTGCAAGTTTCCCTTTCTCAAAATGGGGATTAGATTTTATTGGCCCTATAAGCCTTCCACACATATTTTCATTCTAATAACTACCAATCAATTTTAAAAATGGATAGAGGCCATTCTTTTGAAAAATGCTATAGATGAGCAAGTAATTGAATTCCTTGAAAATAATGTCTTTTCCATATTTGGTTTTCCGTTGGAAATAGTTTCATATAATAGGTCAACTTTTATCTCCACTAATTTCACTCAATTTTGTGCAAAATATCGAATTAGGTATTATACTTCCTTCACCTATTACTTGCAAGGAAATGGGAAGGATGAGTCCACGAAGAAAAATCTAATGAAAATCCTCAAAATAACCATTAATGATAAGCTAAGAAATTGGCATTCTCTTTTGAATTACACTAAGTGGGAAGATAGGACTAATACTAAGTCTAGCACTCAATTATCTCCATTTCAACTAGTTTATGGCTGAGAAGATGCCATGCAGATTAAACACAAATTAATTTCTATACGTTTAACATTATAGGCTAAGGAGATGAACTTTACTGATGTCCCACATAGATTCATTTCTCTATTAGCTTCAAAATAATAGAGAAAGTATTTGCTTAATAATCTAAAACATAGATGACAAACTATTAAAAATATTTTGATTAAAAATATAAACATGTTAGCTTTTAGGTTGGACTAAAAGTTTTATTATGGGACTCTGATCATGTTGTACAAGGGAAACATTTAGAATTTTAGAAACTATGAATAGGGCCCTTTATAATTGCAAATGTAGTCAAAAGTAACTCTTATCTACTTAAAGATGATAACGATTGGCTCTTTTACTACATTACCAATGGCTCACACCTTAGGTCCTATATTGAGCTAGACAAAGGATGAAAAAACCATTTTCATGATATTTTCTTTACATTTAATTTTTCTTTCTTTTGAGTTTATTGTTGTTGTTGTTTTTATTTTTATTTCTGCATTACTTGGTTTCCTTTACTTCTGTCACTTACCCCTTTTGTTTTTTACCAGTCATTGTTGAGTACAATGTTCCCCCCCGGAATGTAGACTATTTTTGATAATATTAATAGAAGTTGGTCATTCTATAAATTTTGTATTAATAACTTCTTATCAGCTAAGACTATTACAGAGTAGGAGAACATATCGATCATCTATTGGTACGCAAGAAGACGATGCTACTAAACTTGTCATTTCCTCATCATTTTTCCTGCATAAAAACATAACAGGTCATGCTCGATCCCATTTTCTTGCATCCCATGCTTACTTTCCTTACCCGAAAATTTTCTTACCTTATCTCGCTATTCCAAGAATTCTTACCAAAAAATCCTAAACATTATGAGTTCCGTCCTGTTACATACAACCCTCCTTGTGAAGTTTCCAGATGTTGAGTCACTTCAAAAAAAAATTGGGAAAGCCATTGCACTTCATCATGACTCCCCTCCTAAAAAGGCTTAAAAATATTACAACTAAAATAACTAAAATCTAAGCCTTAGCAAATGGGGTCCCCTCAAGAAATAATGAATTTTTATATGACATTATTTCACAGTTTCATATTTTTATATCAGCATATGGTGTTACAATGATTTGTATATTGTTGTATGTGCTTCTATATACATTTAAAATATGGTTTGAAGGTTTTAATTATACTAAAAATATTTATATATTCTTGAAGTTGATGACTACACCATCATTATGGGCATACTTGTATCACAATTCCATGATCAGTCTTTGGCATAATAGAAACTCCCCTCATTGAGAAACTACTCTTCACAACACTATTATATCTTTGAGAACAAAAACATTGTATTGTTGAAGTGTCAAAATGAAAATTTATTAACAAAGTCATGAATGTTATGAAAGGTATGAGAGCATAGTTACCAAAGTTTATATTTGAAATATTAAACACAATAATATTTGGCATAGCCATCAATGGCATATGCATATGGTTATAAAGTCTCTTACAAAGGTTGTTAGACTCGCCATCAATGCATATTCAATGTTTTCGTCAATATAAATTATATTGTTGTGAGGGAACCCTTAATGGATGAAACTAGTGACACATACGAGACTATGGTCATAGAACATAATACACCCCCACTAGTGGTTTTTGACATGCACACAAGATGGTGGAATGGTGTCAATCACACCATCATAAGCATGCACATTGTGAATATTAAATGGGTTTTGTAAAGTTCCCAACATAAATATCAAACAAGTTTTAAGAAGTTGTGAGTGATATGCCATCCCTATGGCAGTGTTATTTGAATCATATGGTTATAAATTTGATTGTTGGTCGAAGTTATGAGATGATACATGTGTTTACTTTGTCACAGCCTAAGGAGCATGTCAAGATTCACAATAGAGTGTAGGTAGTTGGTAGAGAGGTCACCAACCTACCTTTATGCGCCTCTGGAAAAAATTGAAGCTCCTATGGGGAAACTAAGCTCAAAGGCTCATTGAAACCCTAGCTTGGTGCTCACAACTGCTGAAGCAAATCACTAGAAACAAACTCTTGGGAAAATAAAAACTTGTTGGTCATAGGAACGAGCAAAATTTGTCCTCAACATTTGTTATTCCTCACTACAAAATTTGGTTTGTTTAGTCCATCAAATATCGTGCTAGGATTTAACCTGTTCCATGATTTCCTTTTCATTTACTTCTTGTGTTTTCCTACTAACATGCATTCAACAAATCAAGTTTTTCTACCCAAGCACAATTTATTTCACTATACAAATCATTCATGCAATCCTGGATACCATGTTCGATTTCAATTTCCCTCCTTGGCTTCGAAATATCTCATAAAACTTGGGTTCATGTCTTTATTTCGTAAGATTAAATTATACCTCTCGATAGAGGTGGTAGTGTTGTTCCCTGGGATTCTAATGTTTTTTTAAGAAAGGGTCCTTGGCCTTGGATTAAAACAGGGAAAATTTCATATACAAATGCCAACCTCTTGGCCTATATTTTGTCTCACTATGTACATAGGTTATTGATGCACTCAATACATAGTACTAGGTCGTATATCCACACTTGCAGTTTGAGTCATGCACTCTCAGCCTATATAACTAGCTCACACCATACCACTTCCATACACATTTGCAAAATGAGTTAAGCTATTTTCATAGCCCGTCATTGCATATTCAAAGGGTTTCATTGCCCTATGTTCTTTTTGACTCACACATGACCTAGTGATCCCTTGGCCATGGCTTAACACAAAGAAGATTTCATGGGCGTGGCCAACTACCTATCCCACGTTTCATTTCATAGAGGTGGGAAATAAATGTTTTCACCTTATATGCCAACAGATATATAAAAAACATTATATTTGGATTTTGTAATGTTGACATGGTTTACACCACTAGTTCATGCCCTTACACCACTAGCCCACACCCCGTTGCCTTCACAACATGTTGTGTATGTTTTAAAAGGGTATTCATTGCCTTGTGTTTTGACAACTTACACATAACATGTATAACCCCCAACTATGTTAAATTTATTTTTTTGGAAAATTATTTGGGATTTAGGAACTCCCCCATTTTGCATCTGGCCTCACTACGTAAACATTATGCAAAACCCCTCAACCAAGGAAAAATTGGTGCAAATTATGTGGGATACGATCATTTATGCCTTCCACATTTCACCTCATACAGATGGGCATATAACTATTTATTTTTCATGCAACACATAAATGCATTCAATCTATGCCACACCATCTTGATTGCATTTTCGAACTGTGTCATATCGTCTTATCTTACACTCTTAGTTCACACCACGTCACTCTTAGTGCATGCCATGCCATCATGGTAACCCATCACGTAAGCACATTTTTTTTTTTTTTTTTGCCAATTTGTGGCTTCAAGTTTTACGTGGTTCATGCATAATTTGTTGAAGCCCTCTTACCTTGAACCTCATATGGTTATTCATGTGTTAGAAGAACTTTAAATTTATCACTCAGAAAAGTAAAAATTCAACATTTATGCACAACAGGCACACTTACATGCCATACTTACCAGTTGACACTTCCCATGTTGAGACAATGCCCCCTACCCTTAACATATTTTCAAAATCATATTTGATATGAAGTTTTTCCTTTTGTGGGGTAGTCCATGAAGTCTATCTATGGCTTGTAAATCATATTGAGCAAAAAACCCAAGGCCTCAGCCCTCAATCCACACATAGGTGACCAAATATACATTATTAAAGTGTTATTTCTCAAACATGTTGCTAAATTTAGTCATATATTTGTTCATAATGCTTTATCACTCTCGTATCTAAGTGCTCTTCCATCCTGATATCCATGGCCACCATTGAGAAGAAAAAAGAAAAACTCAAAATATTATTTTGAAGTTATCAGTCGTGAGTATTTTATATGTTATCACCATGATTTGTGAGATATATCAATTGCATATTATGTTTCATAAAGACCATTCATGCCTATACCTTTTCTTTTATGTGGTTCATGGATCATGGAGATCACCAACCACTAGATCCATCAAATATTTGTACCAAGAAGATCCACCTGGAGGAATCTTTTCTTGCTGGCTCAATCACACAACCTAACCTTGAGAGTGTTGAGAGAATTGAACTTGTGACCTCTCAATAGAAAATGTGCTTTGACGATGGGGACTCAGCCAATTGGGCTAACCCTCGACAATGGTTATTCCTAGACCTATGATGCAAACAAATGAGAAATATCACACAATCTACCCTCTTTATTAGCATACTACAACACAATTTATATCATTATTCACATAGTTTCATAATGTTCTAATAAGAAATTTGCATGGGAACAAAATATTTCACTTTTCCTGCCATATTCATTTTATTAGCATGTTATTCAAAATACCTGTTCTAGTTGCATGCATAAACAATTCCCACCCCCAAAATATATATCTTTTGTGTGTATGCAAAACACTCCAACATTTATGTGACACATAATTTAAACAATCCTTTATTTTGTTGATTATTTATTTATGCTCAAGAATTATTGGGTTCATGATAGATTTTCTTGGGCATAGTGTATTATGAGTTTGTTTAGAAAAGGTTCTTGGGGTAACAAAAGGGTAAAATGAGAAAAACAAATGTATTAGGGAGAGAAAACAGAAACAAAAGAATTATATTTTCCATGAACTTTAATGAACATTCCAAATATTTCAATTAGTTGACTTAGACAGGTCACTTATACCTCGAAGGTCCTTCTTCCACCCCATCCTACTCTGCATGTTTTGAAAAATGTACCTCTTCCACATCCTAGCATCATGGAAATCCTAAAACCCCATGTATCTCAAAAGTAGCTAGCACAACATGATGGTTGGGACAACAAACCTATCAGGCCCACATTCAACTTTGCCGATTGGCCTTCTATTTATCATCACTTAGTTCACCCTGTGATCACTCCTCATCATACCCTATGCATTATCTCAGGCCACAATTTTTATGTGCTCATCAACCACCTGATTCCCCTACTCACATTGCATTGGGAAAGATTCATATGTCATCCATGCATATACATTCTCCCTCTGAGGCCACTTCATCACACACACATACTAAAAAACTAACAATAGAAGGAGGGGGGAGGAGAGAATTTTCCTTCCAAGAAATGCACCCGGAGGTACAAGGAGAAAATGAGGAGAAAATTCCATTCTATATGGATAGTACTAGTAGGCCTCCCAAGATGACATGATTTATTTCTTTGGAAATGTGTTTTTACTTTACTTGGATATATTTCAGGTTATAAGACATTACCGTGTTTTTGAGACATCATATTGTTTTTTCTCTATGATACATATTTTGATGACATTATTGTTGATGGGAGGAACAAGGGTTATCTCACATGATTGCTTATATATGATGAAGAATAATGGGATACTTCATATGCATGATTTCTATGGTGATGGTATTCTTGATGATGCCATATGTACATATGTTTTGTTTCATGGGAGTTACAAGCATTAATGAAAATATTTCATGGACATAATTGGACCCCACTTACTTATATTATTTTAATTAATTAAAAACTCCTTCTAAATGCCTTCTCTTGACTTAAAAAAAAGAAGAAGTTTAGCATAATAACAAGATTAATTATAATCCCATAGGGGTTATCTCAATTGAAAATAGTTGTGTTATCAAGTATTTTGTAAACTATGTGATTCAAGTTCAAATCCCTTGTGGGTCAAGCCAAAAATAAAATAAATTAGAATATTAATTATAAAATAAATTTTCCCTCCAGCTACCCAAGGAGAATATAAAACTGACCAGAAGGTACAGAAGGTTGAGGCAAAATAACAGTGAGGAGAGGTATGTACAAATTTTAAAAGTTGCCAATTTTTCTCTGATAAATTTATTCTAAAGTACAAGGGCTTACCTGTTATTGGTGGCGCATAAATGATTCAAGGAGTGACAAGAAGAAAGTGAGCTGATAAATTTTTGGTCATTTTCATTAAGGTTTCTATATATTTCTTGCATTATTTTGTATTGTTAGAATTCTAAAGCTATAGCTATATATATATATATTATAATATATATATATAAATATATATATATATATATATATAATATATATATAATAGAATCTCAAATATATATACTATATATATATATATATGAACATTATGAGGATCTATTATTATATATATATAATATATAATATATAATGAAACATCTATGAGGATTTTATTAATGAAGAGAACTAGGATCTGGCCCAGAATAGTTACATTTCTTCAGGATTGACAATAATCCTTGTTGAATTGAGCACGAAGGCTTAATCCAATCTCTCAAACAATTACCCCATAATACAAAATTTTCTAGAACACCCCCAAAATCAAAATGCATTTACATTCCAATTTCGTATTTACCAAAGGGGTTTTAATTTCATAATTAAAAAATCAAATTTAGGTTGACTCCCATGTCCTTTTTTGGACCCCTGTTCACAAGTTGTTGTAGATTTTAAAACATTCGCGATTTGGGGTTGGATTCTAAGTTTTTTATTCAATTCAACCTCTGCCTCTCTTTCTTCCTTTCTAGAGTACCTTCCTTGCCCCTTCTTGTTTCTTTTTGTTTCATAGTTGGATGAATCCTCTCCCTAAATTAGATTCTTTTTGGAATTCTTGGTTAAAATTCAGACCATGTATTTGATCCTTTTACTGTTGTTGAAGTACCTGTTCAATCTTCCCTTATTGTTCCTTGAGGATTTTCTTGTGCGTCTTTTACCCTCATTGACAAAGGACCTTCTTGAGCCTTATCAGACTTGAATCCCACTGTAGAAGACCTAGGGATAAGATCTGTTTGCGATTGATCAGGGTTGTTTATGAGAGTCTGCTTTGCTTCATTCATTTCCCTTCCTTATGCTCTATATTTTATGCTTCTTCAACTGGTGTTCCTTTATTCAAATTAGGATTTGATCCATTCTAACTATATTCCCCTTGATTTTGAAGAAATCCGAAATGGTGTGTAGATGTAGACGCTCCATTATTATTTTGGGTATTTTGTTTCTTTGTTGGTACTATTTTCCCCCAATTTCCTCCTCTCCCTTGGGTCTACCATTGCTCCCCTTGAGATTCATTTGATTCATAGTGCTTTTTGCTAGAGGCCTTTGAGCAGTCCCTAACAAAGTGGCCATATTCATGACAATACTATCATTTAAATGGGATTTCTTCATAATCAATGATTTACTTATGGATCCAATCCCTTAGGATTAGATTGATCTCAAACGAATTTTTTTTTGCCAAATCTACCTCCACACAGATCTTGGCACATATAAATTGAGATCCCTTGGGTTCTGCCCTATCCAATTATTTTCCAGGTATCACAATTGGGATATCCCCATTAGGGTTGAAGTCTAAACTCCACTTATTCAGATACATACTTCTAGGTCCAAAAAAGTAAGAACCATTCTTAAAGATCACATCTTTGTCTTCTTTAAATTCAAACAAGAAAATGAAGAATCTATTACCACAAGCATGCAAGGCAATATTTCCCTTCATCATTGATCTCTAGGTCTTCTTGATCCACACTTTCATTGATTGTGGGGATGGCTACATCCCAGTAAATTTTCCAATCAAAGCTCTCTTCGAATATGCAAGCATCGTCCTTTGAAACCCCGTGGGTAGGGCCACAAAGGGGATATCTTCAACTATTTTAATGAACTTGGAAGGTGCATTAAATTACCAGTCTCGATTCGGCAAGGCAACCACCATAGATTGAAATGTGACCACCTCATCAACATGCGAAGAGGAAGGAGGAGGGGGATAAGTCCCCTCCAGGGACACCATCTTGACCTGGGATTTCCACAGTAAGATTTCTCCCATGAAATCACTCTTCTTGGATTTGATCACAAGAAGATAGAATGTATGATATTTTTTATATCAGTGCTGATTGGCACATTTTTCGTAGAAAATATTGTTGGTCCAATCTTATCAAAGAGTCCAAGTTTCCCAATAGTTTGTCTTACTTAATTTATGGTATTTTGAGTGTCTATGTATGAGTATTTTTACATCTTATACATTTTAGAAATTTTTTTGGTCTATATTATCGCAAGAATCTACCAAATAACATGTTGTACTCATATTTTCATTAATCATAATCAACATTTGAAAACCTATATTCTTTTGGAATATATCTCCGTTTTTTTGTTTTGTTTTGTTTTGTTTCTGTTTTTGTTTTTGTTTGTTTGTTTGTTTGTTTTTTTGTTTTGTTTTGTTTTGTTTGTTTGTTTGTTTGTTTGTTTTTTTTTTTATGAGCATATTTGATAACATTAGTGGTTGAAATTTTCAACTAGTTTATGTCATATTTCAAGACATACTTATGTGGTCTCATGGCTAACATGCTATTATCATAAAATTTTCTTGCAATTTATTTTATTAGTTTTTTTTCAAATTGTTCAAATTTCAATTTATTTACTTTACATAATGTACATTTTGTTGATATTATCTTTTTTCTCATTTATTTCTTTGCTATAAATAGTTTTCTTTTGTTTAGGTGTACAAATCTAATATATATAGTATAGTTTTAGTTTAATTAAGGGCATGAAACCCCATGCATAGTCCCATTATCTCACTTGCCCAGTGATATTCGAGGAAGTTGGTGGCAAAGCATAAGAAAAAATTCTCATCAATAGGTGGAACCTCCATGTGGATGAATGTGGTAGTGACGTGATGATCCTTAGGTTGTGACATGAGGCAGAAATGGCACTTTTGGCCTATCAAATGGATAGCTGGAAAGTTACAAGTGTGGTAGGCACATGCTGGTAGTCAGGCATGCAACATGCTCTGATTGGTTACAACATTTGACATGGAGTGTGACTTGTTAGGGGACAAAGTAGTGGGTACCAGGGCACCGAGTACCGGAGTTTCATTTTAATGTAAAATTCCAAGGCCCAATAGATATGACTTGGTGGGGTATAACGTGGTAGTGACGAGGTAGCCCAGGGAACCACATGGAAGGTTCTGATTTGTCCTCACTTGCATGACATGTAAAACTTCAGGATATGTTCCAAGTCTTGGAAACACTAAGAGGGGGGGTGAATTAGTATTTCATGAATTATTACAAATTTATACTTTCAGATTATTTAGAAAAAAATTATATGAGAAGAGCTGTCATGTGGAAAGAGTTATTTTTGCTGACAAAACTAACCTCCCTAGGAGTCTAAGACTCTCTAGTGACAAACAAGACAATTAAGAGCAATCCTTCTCTAAACATGCATTATCATATGAGAAACCAAGTGTTTTTCGATCCTACCTGAAGTCCAACGCTCGTTGTAGCAGTCTAGCCTCGTCGATCCAGATGAGCTCCTCCTTCACTTCGAAACCTGCATACACTAACAATCAAACGATTACAACACCTGAATATCCCATAAAACAAAACATATTCAACATATAGACCAAGGAGTATATGAAACAATTCATTAACAACAAATCATTGAGAAGAATGGACTTATTTGTATTAAGGAAACAAAAAAGAAACCATTACAACCTGAGCCTTGGTGTTGTGCAAGTTCCTCCCAGGGTCCAGCAAGAGTTTTCCTCTACTTTGACAAGCTCACCCACTTCCAAATGAAACAAGAAAGGATGGTAATCTCTCCTCACAAGCTTACAATGGAAGTCCTAATTCCAGCAGCATCTACCCTTTGGAATGTTCATCTTTCAACCTCCCCTCCTTTGGCCCAATGCCTGTATTTATAGTGTTCTAGAGGAAGTTATTCAGGTCCAACATCAATGGGATACTCCCTCTTTTGGATGGCGTAGCTCCTCTCTTGATGGGATAAGTTCCTCTATCATAGGGATGCATGAACCATCTGGAGGCGCTCAATACACGTCAAACACTCTTCTAGAAAGCTCAAGAAGTGACCACAAGTAACTTTTTTAAGATGAAACTCGCACCTTTTGACCTTTACAGGAGTACGCACCCATCCCTTGGCTTACAGAGCGTACAAGTACGCAGGTACAATGAGCTTGGGATGCGTACACGCAGGCAAGGTAGAGAGAACCTGCGTACCCAGAGATAAACATGTTTTTAAGTGACTTTCTCTCTTTTTTGAAGTTTGACATGAAGAGCAGAGGTATAAGGCTTGACAAGGAGGATAATATGACTATTGATGGAGCCATATTAACTGCAGATAGTCATGGTGACAAATTTCAGTGTAACAGATTGCCCCCTAAAGTGCGAAGCCTGTAATAGATAAGGGTTTTATATCATCTAGGAAGGGTGAAGTACTTTATCATTTCAAGGATTATCTCGTGGAGAGCCTGGTCAGAACCTGCAATTTTCAACACAAAATACATGTATAGGATTATATCATTGCTGAGGTAGGCATTCCCATACTCAGATGAAAACTTTAACTAACAGACTAACTATTCTGATACAGGAATGATTTCATAATACATCACAATCATAGACTCGTGTAGACACAGTATGGACGCAGCCATCTATTTATAATTGGTCTACAATATAATGAATACAAAACTCCTCGCAGCCTGGATGGTGGAAACTAGATCCAGGGTCTTCATATCTACTTCCCGAATTGGTACGATTCTAGCCATGTGAATAAATGAGTCGATGTCGAACATGGTAGAAACCACTTGATTACCAGTCAATGATGTAAACTGTTAACAAGCGTGAGAGAGACCACCAGTAATGTCAATGGTTCTCAAAGTACCCAGCACAATCCATGAGATGTGAATGAATGAGTCGATGTCGAACATTTCATGGAATCCTTCGATCGCAAGTCAATGATGAAAACTGACGTCGAAGGCGAGAAACCTGCCATTGATGCATGCAGACTCCAAGGTACTGACGATTTCTAAGTCGACTCTCTAGATAATGTGCTGATGTCGATAGAAAACGACCCGTCGCAGGCAAGCCCGCAACACAAAATCATAGTTCAAGTTGAAGAAATGTTGCTGCAAGGACTGACTCAATGATGACACAATGGATGATAGGTATTTTGCAGTTGAATGTTTCGTTTACAGACCTCTCGAACACAAAACGACACAACAGATGGTCTAGTGACGAATGACTCAAAGTCGACTCCCATAACCCGACTAAAAATGTCAATGATTTGGTCAACTGTGAGGCAAGGGATTTCCCAACCCAGGCGAATGAACAAGTGTCGTGTTCAAGAGCGGTAGTAAGGTTTTTCAGAGACAAAAGGATATCAAATATGCTCATTCTTCTCATTTTTCCCCCACCATTTCTGGCAAGTACCTCTTTATTTTTTACAAGCTTGAGGAGGATAACATATGCTTGTTTGTAAGCTCATCCTTCGGATGAGTCCAACTTAGTTTGTTTTTTATGTGAACCCTAAGAAACAGTGGTCTGTTCCTGTTTGTAATAGAACAGGTCCTTTACTGTGAAATTTTAATGAGTCCAGTATAGGGGAAACTCGGTGCTTTTCATATTTAGAGAGTCTGAAAAACTTATAAGACTCCAGATTGAACTTTTTCGTAAAGTTGTGTCTCCTAAGC
>APFE031408665.1:31119-53556 GCA_000404065.3 Pinus taeda
CCTACTGTATTCCATTTATTTACATCATCCCTCTTACAAATGATTCTAGACTCTCCCACTTATACACATGCAATATGGTGCCCTACACAAAATGAAACTTATAGCATCACCAAACAATCAGGATTTAGTTGATATGAGATTGAGCCTTCCATTGTTGTTGTTGGTTGACTTGGTAATTTATTTTAAGGTTGTGTTTGATGGCTTAAAGGATATTATTTTCAATGTTCTACTAGCCATGTTCACTTTCTGAAACCCTTCTTCCAATTTCACTTTGATGTTCTCCAATTCATCCTCCAAATAATGAAACTTTCACTGGAGATCGAGCATCATTTCCATAGCCACGATTACATTGGATTACAATTTATTTATTTTTAAATTCATTTGAAGAAGATCTTATTGCTACTAATTCAAATTCTCCTCTAAGTATTTATCACCCCGCTCCCCAAACATATTTTTCTAACACATTTTATGAATTTATAGAGAAATGGAAGAAATTTGTCCCAAAGACCACACCGACATAGAGTGAAGAGTGACAAGAGACTCACAATTCCATATGGTGTTGGTTGTTTCCATAATAAATTCCAATTATCCCCCCATACCAGTTGAGAAAATCCTTATAGAAGCAAAATTGCAATACTAATTCTTTTCCAAATGAAGCCCAACAAGGGATCTAACATCTTTTCATGATTATAAATATTGAATAATGAATACAAAACCTAATACCAACTTATCAACAAAAATTCACAATTAAAAAAAATTCTAAAACTTCGAGGAAAGGGCACATAGTATTAATCACTACTTCTAAAAGTAGTAGGGGAATCAGACTAACAATCCTTCAAGTAGAAAATATAAATACCACAAAACAAAATCAATCCTTCAACACCTTCACAATATTGAGCTTCAACTTAGCAAGATATACCCCTCAATCAAAATATATTGAAAGAATATCTAATTCCAGAAAAGGTACCTCTGACACGTCAATTTTCCAAATTTAAATATTCAAAGTCATAACTAACATAGAGTATAGGCTTCCATCCACTACCAAGACTCATATACCAACCTCTCCAAATAATTACAGTTTTCTATATATTATCCTCCATTCTCCAGTGAGAGAGAAATAATAGATGGATTGGTTGTGAAACAATATCTCAGCTCTAAGGGGCCTAACTAAATCTCCATAAAGTCTCCAAGACATTGAGCATGCTACCAAAATGCGTAATGTTTCCAACATGTAAATATACCACAACTTTGAGTTGATAGAAAGTTTTGCCACTCATGTCAAAGGTGTTAATTGATGTCAAAGGTGTTATCACTAGATGACTAAGCTCATTGAGAATGTTTGAACATGTCATTGATGTCAAAAGTGTTGTCATTAAATGGCTAAGCTTGTTGAAAATGTTTGAATATGCCATTGATGTTGAAGGTTGTATCATGATTGTTGTTATAGTTCAAAGCATGTCAAACATGTAGAAAATATCTTATATTTACATGTAAATTGGTGAACAATAGTGGTGAATTAGATTATTCAAGGAGGACAAAATTTGGAGCCATTTTAATTTTAGAAAGAACTTCCAAATGGTATGTTTAAGTCCAAAATAGACTTACTAGATTAAAAGATATGTCAGATAAATGTTTTGAGGATAAAAGTAAAAAAATTGATCATTTTGGTTAGGGGCCTCATAGCTGAGTGAACATAGATATTTGGCAAGGTTAGCCGCATGGATGCACGTGGAAAAATCATAAGAATGAAGGAAGGATGGTGCAGGTAGCACACAAGACATGTAATCTAGATGGAATAAATCATAGAAGTTTAGAAGAGAAGCATGAGTTTAAATTACCAGCGTCATAAGGCACTAGGACGACATGGCCAAATGCAACAGTGGGAGGATGTGGCACTTTAAAAGTCAACATTTGAGGAAATGATTATTAGTGGGTAGGGGTCTTGTGGGACACATAAACTTAGTCTTTCATCCACAATGGGATCCAAAAGAGCTGATTTTTTTATTCCTAGGGAGGTGAGACTAGGTAGAGAGGAAAGCTTCCATTGGTTTCCAAAACAATTCAATTTCGACTAAAAACTTATGAGGTAAAATGAACAAAAAAAAAAGCCTTAAACCCCCTTTCACCATATTAGGACATGTAATTTAGCACATGGATGAAATGATGGAGGACACAAGACATGACTTGGTTGGATAGAGTAGATACAATGGTAGCATGATGTTAGGATGAATTCAACATGATGTGGACTACTAGGATGAAACATATGGCATGTATATTTAACATTTTTGCGTGGCTAACAAACATGCTAACATGCAAACAATATTTAATGACTTTTATTTTCTCTTTTATTTTTTATTTTATTTTTTGAAAACAACTAGTTTGTGTCTAAGAGGTTTTCATCCTAGCTGCTTTCCCTAGGTGCCTCAACAGAGGTTTTCACCCAAAGATATTTTTATTTCTCTTTTTTTTTTTTGACACCATTGTGCCACCTCAAGAGGTTTTCAACCCAATAGTCGGAAACAGGTGCATCACAGAGGTTTTCACCTCAATCTCCTTATTTTTTTATATTTTCTCTTTTATCAATGACTTGATGAGGCAGTATTTGAGACGTGATCCACCACCATCATTTTTTTTTATACCATCAATGAACTCTTTATTTTACACTAGCCTTTTGTAAACATTCAATCTATGCCCATTAACAAGTAAAGGAATGGCCTCTGCATCTATCGTTATGATATGCACTAAACCATTATCATGACATTTCTATATAACATAAGTCTCTAACCATCTATTCCTTAACTTGCCCTTAAAGTCTTTATATCTAGAACCATATAATAAATCCTGTTAGAGTCGGTCTAGTATCCCTCCACCAGAGATCAAAGCTCTTTGCATTTCATAATTAGGTGTCCCATCAGCGCGATCATGTTGTATTTTGTTAGGCATGCCATAACTCTGCTGGAGGAGCTTGTGTCTTTTATCCCCCTCTTGTTTGGCACTGCTAGTTCAGGTTTGTTTGAGTCAATAAAGTCTTCAAAAAGTCATTTGTCTTGTTTTAAATTTCCAGGTCTTAGGTCTAGGGTTGAGTCAAATTTTGCCTTGAGAATTCATAAAGGACCAGCAGGCCAGAGGGATGTCCTTCATAAAGCATCATTTCAACAATTTTCACTATTCTTCAACAAAATTTCCACTTTGTTTTCAAAAACTCTGTTTTTGAAAACAAAGGTCATTCTCTCATTTTTGTAAAAATTCTCAAATTTTCAAATTTTCCAAATGTTAAAGTGTAGCCTTGGTCTCCTTTGCCAAAGCACCTTGGAAGCTATCCCTGCAAAAATTTTCAGAAGAAACCATCAGTTCAACCAATTTTTCAAAGAAAAGAAACCAAAAATCAGAGCCAATTAAGTTCAAAAAGTGTCAACACTCAAAACATTAGAAAGTGGGTTTTGGGCAAATGTAAATTTAAAGCAAGCCTAGAAAAGCACATTAAACTTCATTTGTAACTCATTTGCCTCTCACAAGCTAAGTGAAAACTTGCAAAGGCAATTTCATGAGATATTGAGCAAAGTTGGGCAGTCTTGGTAGCGTGCTACACGTTGGGAAGTGTGCGCTATGCGTTGGTGGCGCACTACGCGTAGGGGAGGTTCTGGCAGTGCAAAAATACAAGGGCGCTACGCATTGGGCAGAGGGCGCTACGCGTTGGGTATTTCGCCCTAAAACTTGCAGCAAACACCCAATACACCTCTCTTAGCTCAAGCAAGTTACAAGTAAGCTCTCTCATGATTGTTTTGGTTATTTTTTTCAAAATGAATGTAAAGGAAAAATGACCAATATGCCATGAAATTGAAAACAAAAAACCCTAATGTTGATGTGCAAAATGAAACACTAAGTTTGTTAGGGTTTTAAAGATATGCTGCCCAAGGTCTTCCCATGATTCACCCTCATTTTTCCTCTCATATTCATCATCATTCCTTTTCAAATTTCCCATAAAATTCCACAAAATTTCTTCATAAAATCCCAAACCCTACTTCACTCCAAAATCCTACACTTTCATAATTTCCTATGTTTTGTCCCTTCCATAAATTCCTCCTTATTTTCATTTCCCCTTATTCCCTCATGTTTCCATTTCCCTAACAATTCCCTTGTCTCTATGTCCCCTTGGTAACAGCATAAAAATTCAAATAGAAATCAAGTGTGTGCACAGTCAACACATACAGTTCAGCAAATTTGTCTTCAAAACCATGTCAGAAACCGAATCAGATTATGAGCAGAGTGATTACAGTGGATCAACACCAGAGGAAGATGTGCCTAGGAGGCATCACAAGGGTGGTAAAGGTGGTCGGCATGTTAGAGAGGAGCCCACCTCTTTGGCTTATTTGCAAGCTTGATCATTTGCACTGTCTTGTTTTCGATACCAATCATGGTTTGAGTATTGTGAGAGGATCTCACAAATTCAACATCACAGGGAATTAGTCTGATTGTTTGTCCTACATTTGCACAATGGCCATGTGAACCTTGCAGGAGTGGATTTCACATTATCACCCGAGGTTGTTGCTCAAGCCACCGGGATACCAAACGTTGGGGAAGAGTGGACCAAGCGCAAGCTACTAGGCAAATTTCATTATCAACCATACATCAAACCCAGATTCGTGAAGAACCTCACTGTTGTTTTTCCTTTTAGATTCCTAAGGGAGGATATGCACCCTTGATGAGGCTTATCATGCGCTAATTTACTTGTGAGGGCCGATTTTCACACTTATATTCGTACCATATCCGTTTGTTGATGCATTTTACTCGGGTATAAATGATGAACATTCCCTTATTCATGTGCCGGAATATAGAGAAGATGGTGCCCGTAGTTCAAAGGAAGAGCCCCGCACAGCAACTCAAAAGCATATATCATTATGCACTGATCTAGATCATAGTGATGCATCAGCTGGCACAACAAGGTATTCCATGGGAGGACTTCATTTCTCGCGACTTCTTCACAATGCCACATCCACCTCCTGAGATTGTCCATGATGAGGGGCCTTCACAGTAGCCTAACATTCATGAGACCGAGCATGTTGATGCTCCAGCATATGTAACATATCAGAAAGGCCCCAGAGCCTTATTTGCAGCTGCACGACGAGTACTATCTCCACCCGGGGTGGAAGGGGTCTCGTTTACTTCATCGACACAGCGAGTACTATCTGCACATCATGTGGAAGGGGTCTGGCCACCTTCTTCAGCACAGGTACAGGTTCAGGACAGGGGCAAGAGGCCCATAATTGATGAGGGCCCTTCAGCAGGTTTGGATACACATGTCATTGATATTGAGGCTAGCTCTCCTGCCTCAAAGCTCAAGGAGATCATCCAAGAGCAAAGGACCAAGAATGAGTCGCTACACAAGAAATTTCAGATGGAAAAATGGGTAATTAACTATTTAGAGCAGCACAACAAACAGTTGGAGGATGAGCACGAGCTTTATGAGCAACGAAAGATTCGTGAAGACCGGGAATTGGCCCGTAGGAGACCCGGTGATTTGACACCCATAGATCGAGACTCCATGCTTATTCGGGTGAACACTCACTTGGAGAGGTTGTTGGCGAAAGCCAATAGAGACAAATATATGCTCCACGACATGAAGAATCATTATTGAGCCCGCATGCACGTGTGCAAGGCGAAAATGAAGGTTCTCAAGAGACGATTGGCCAAAGCACTAAAATAGAGGAAAAGGCTCGATCCACTTCAGATTTTCGCCGATGCCAGCTTGAGGGAGCATGGCACTCAATGATACACCCCCAGCTCAAAATTCAAACAATTTGGAGCAATTTTGATCATTTTCGAAAAATTTTGTCAAAAACAGTTTTTTCTCCCAACACGTAGCGCTCTAGGCGCTACGCTTTCATTGGGGAGGTCCAATTCAGGAAAAGTTTGAATTTTTTGGATTTTTCATGACAAAATAAAGCTGCTGAGTCATGTCCAAGAAATTTCATAAATATTTGAGCCCCCAAAAGGTCAAAAAACAAGCAAAAAATGACCTTCTGCCACTTTTTGGACACACAGGAAGCAGTCTTGGGAGATTCCAATTTTGGAGGGGCAAATGGCCACCAAATTGAAAAATTCCACTTGGGCTGGAAAGTAGACATCCAGAAATTTCCAACAATCACACTTGTGCCTCATTTGGATGTAGGGAAGTACCTCCAAATTGGCCTGAAAGGCACGCTACGCGTAGAGAAATGGTGGGCTACGCGTAGGGGAAATTGGCCAGTTTTTCACTTTCAGCTCAGGACAACGCAGCTTTTGACCAGTCTTGACTTTTCATGGGATTTTTCACCCTCTTTGATGTAACTTAATGTAATTTCATGATTGACATGGCTCTTTTACCTATTATAGAAGATTCATTCATAAAATGGAAAAAAATTAATGAATGAATTGGTTCCAAGTTTATAGAGGCAAGTTGTTTTGGTTGCCTAGTTTGTAGTGCTCAGTTTAGAATTGGTTGAAATAGCTCCTAGAAGGAGGAGCTCGACCCCTAGAGGTTAGGGAATGGTTTAGCTTGGTCTATATATGTAATTTTTCATTGATTAGTAGAGGTTGGACTCTTGGGATAGTTTGAGACTATATTGTACATATTTTATTAGCAATTTGGCAAAGGAAGACCAGGGTTTTGCAGCACTACTTGGGATCCATGTGGCTTTATGTCTTGATGGTGTGTTTCTTTCAGTTCTTGTAAGTTGTGTATGTGCATCATTATCTTTATTGAATCTTCTCTTATTAAGCAAATGAGGAGTTAAGGTAGAATCCATGAAACTGCCATGCTCTGCCTTTAAATTTGTTTAATATTCTATGTTTTCTTCAGTTTAAGGAGAATCCTTGAGACCTCTTTCTCTCCTTAGCCTCTCACCGGTCTAATCTATCCATATCACTTTATTTAAGGCATCAAAACAATTGCTTATCTTGCCCCAAGTGGACCTCTGCAAAAACTGTGCCTCATCCCTGCACCCAAAATTGCCTTTCCCTTGACTTCAACAAAATCATAAAAAATCAATCCTAAACTCTTTGTACTAAATACCTAGCATAAAATCAGTCATCAATTTGGTCATCTCGAGCCTTTTCGAATATCTTTTGCCGAGTTTGACCCAGAGAGAGCCCTCTCCTGTCCTCGTAGGGCTAGCTACGAGGCTGAGCGTGGTTTGATGTGGCCTTGAGTCTTGCCTTATTTCAGCCTAAGGCAGATTTGAGCGCTAACATAGTGGGGACCATACTGGGGAAGAAATCTCAAATGGTTTTCTTGTTGATAATTTTGTTTCACAAGTCTTAGACGGAGTCTGAAGTCACGCCAGGTAGCTTTCGAAACTCTCTTGCTATGCATAAGCGAAAGTAGATAAATGCTGCTTCAGTCGATCTCCAGTTAGCTTGCGAAACTTTGGCTTGCAGATCACCCCAGTACCTTTGATCGTTTTAGACCTTTGGATGATTGAGTCTAATAAACGATTGGCTGAATTACCTTCATTCTTTTTATCTCGTGATAAATACACTGGCTTCAAAAAGACATACAAGAGCTAATCTAGATCCGAATCCACCGCCCATTTATGAAAATCCAAATCTGATTCGAAAATTCCTCCATCAAGAAAGCTCGGTGACTCCATTGGTTAAATATCATTCATGTCCTGCACTTATTCAATACCTTGAAGGCATTCCTTTTAACGCAAAGTTTGAATTGTCATTGTTCAAGGCTAAGTCCAGAAACGCTCTCGATTCTATTGCTCTGAATCCTGACTTCGCTGCAGCTCTTGAATTTGAAAGGCATAATAAATTAATTGACAATTTTATCTTGAGACACCTTCAGACCACCATCCAAGCAGCCAATCTTTCTGAGTTTTTGGAAGCCATATCTGCAAACATTGGATCCACCATCATGGCATCTACCTCAAGGATTCCTACTGAACCGCCTTTCATTCCTACCATTCCTTTGCAGCCTATAATTACCTACTCTGAAACTACAGCTAATTCCTCTTCTTCATCCCATATTGCTTCTCCTCCTCATACACCTCCGCATACTTCCCATACAGTAGCTGTATCAACTCCGCCGACAACACCGAGAGTAAATCCACCAAGAGCAATGGCTGCTCGTTTTGCACCTCTTGCTTTACCTCAGCAATTGCATGATATGCCAGTAGATTACCAAAGTAAAATTCCTTTATTTGATGGCACTCCTCAAAGTGTTTCCGTTGAGCAGCACATAGACAAAATGGCTACTTTTTATGATTTATATGAAATTGATGACGAAGATGTAACTATGCGATTGTTTGTGCAAACATTTGGAGGAGAAGTAAGAAAATGGTTCAGAGGTTTGGGAGCCAGAAGTATACCTACCTTGGCTGAGCTTCAGAAGAAATTTCTTGATCGTTGGGAACTTAGAAAGGATCCGCTCCAGATTAATGCCGAGTATAATAATATCAAGCGAAATCCTGGTGAGTCTATCCAAGATTATATTATCAGGTTCAATACAGTTTATAATGCTATCCCTGATGATTTCAGACCATCTAGAAAATCAGCTCTTCTTAAATTCCCAGATGGCTTTGATCCGGAGATGGCTTACTCATTACGGGATAGAGATCCACCTACTTTAGAATATATGCAAAAGATCATTGTCAATGTTGAGGAAAATCTGAATGACAAGAGAGCACGTTTGAAGGCAGAGAAAAGAGTGACTATAAAGGAAGAATCTACATCATCAGATTCACCTTGGCTTCGCGAGATGTTCAAAAGACTCAACCTTGACAAATCAGAGCAGCAGATTCGTAATCCAAATTACCTTGGCCAACAACAACCTCAGTATAGTATCAAGCAGCGTGAACCAAGAATACAAGAGCCGGCAGCCCAGCAATCAATCAAAACTCCTCTTTTGCAGAATTTTGTGACTCAAGATTCAGATGAAGATGCTGATGTAGCAGGGGACCAAAATCACTTCTTTACTCCTGAGATCTGCCAATTTACATTACCAAAGAAGATGACTATGGAGAAAGTTCAGTCGCTCAGCAAGACGAAGATTTTATCATGGCTAATGATGCAGATTTAGATGATTACCAAAGAGGATATTTGAATGCCTTGTCCACTCAACAAAAGCAGTATTCATTGAGGAATCGAGATGTGCCTATCAATCCCATTCAGAAAAGGAAA
Organism: Pinus taeda; assembly: GCA_000404065.3. Classification (NCBI taxonomy): domain Eukaryota; kingdom Viridiplantae; phylum Streptophyta; class Pinopsida; order Pinales; family Pinaceae; genus Pinus; species Pinus taeda. The sequence continues at coordinate 40,282 of APFE031408665.1, forward strand.
GAAGCTACAGCACCAAAGATGGATTCACCAACACCGCCGAAGAAAGGAAAAGAGACAATTGATCCCACAACCAACAAGATATCAGCAGCAGAAAAGACAAATCAGGCAACTATAATCAAAGATAGAAGAGAGATTCCAGTCAAAGAAGTCGACAAAGTTTCAGCATTTAATTTGGAAAATGAAATTTCCAAATTAAAAATATCTATTCCTTTGACTGAAATCATGAAAAACAGCAGCTACCGAGGTCAAGTTTCCAAAATTCTGAACTTCGATCCCATGCTTGACACTGCGAACGTTGAAGATGATCAACCCGAATTGATATTTGGGCCAGCATTGAATGGTCAGTCCCCTTAGAGTGATGTTCCTCCCTTTTATATCAGTTTGAGATTGCATGAATATGTCTTGCATAATGCCATGTTCGATTCGGGTGCTTCACATAATTTGATGCCAAAGGCAATCATGGAGAAGTTGGGATTAGACATTACCAAAAAATGTCATGATTTATATTCATTTGATTCCAGCCGCGTGAGATGTATCGGGCTCATCAAAGATCTGGTTGTTAGCTTAGATCAAATCCCGGCGAAAAATGTCTTGATGGATGTGGTTGTGGCAGACATTCCTCCACGGTTTGGTATGCTACTTTCAAGATCTTGGGGAAATAAGTTGAAGGGTACTTTGTAGTTAGACTTCTCTTATGCCACAATTCCAGTCTTCGGTCAAATGAGAAAGCTATATCGCGAGAAAAAGATGAAATATATGATAACTAGCAAAGAGAAGCCGATCAATCATCCTGTAAATTATGTACATACTGATTTGGAGTCGTTTGTTTTATTTGCTGATAGTTTTAATGATATAGATAGTCAGTTAGTTCAACCAGAAGATATACCAGAGATCACCGAGAATTTCAGAGAAGTACTACAAAACGAAAGAGGAGAAAAGCAAGCTATCATGGAGCAAACAACTGAAGAAAAGGGGCAGCAAATGGAAAAATCAGAGGCAGTACAATTTCAGCACTTGGAGGAGGATGAAGATGGCCTTTGGACCATGGATTTTGATGGTGCAGTAGGTAGTGATGATGTTGGTATTGGTGTGTGGATTCGAATTCCTTTTTCTGCTCAAGACAAATTTCCAAACAAGGTGAGAGTGTGTTCTTATAAACTAGCATTTGATTGTTCAAATAATGAGGCAGAATATGAGGCTCTCATCACTGGCCTAAAGATTCTTAAGAAATTGAAAGCTAAGAAGATTACGGTCTATGGGGATTCCGAGCTGGTGATCAAGGAAGTAAAGGGTGAGTTTCATGCCAAACATCCTCGTATGAGGGCATATCGTAATGCAGTCTTAGACATTTTGAAGTTGTTTCCTAATTATACCTTGACATGTGTGCCTCGCCTACAAAATGGTGTTGCGGATGGACTTGCTAAGGCAGCAAGCAATTTGAAAATTCCAATGAATTCTAGCAACAAATTTGAGATTCATGTGAAGCATCGTCCCACCGTGCCAGATAATCAAAGATGTTGGCAAGTTTTTCAAGATGATGAAGAGATCAATGAGTTTCTGCAAAATAAGGGTAAGTTCAAAGATTCCTCAATAGATACTGAAAATGGTGATGGTGATGACAACATACAAGTAAACCAAATGGATGTGCTGCAACTTAAGGACAATATTATTCCTAAATGTTTGATTCCTTTAGAGGAGTTGTTTGACCAAGATGATGTGGCTCGCAAACTGACATTGAGACCGACGGAAAAGGGCGTTGAAGAGGTGAACATCCGGACAGCAGAAAATACCAATATGGTTAAGTTATCAAGGTCATTATCACCAAAGGTAAAAGCTGAGTATATGAAATTGTTGTCTTTATTCTCTAATGTATTTGCATGGGATTATTCAGATCTAAAAACATATGATACAAATATCATCCAACATACTATTCTTATCAAGCCAAATCAGAAGCCTTTTCGTCAAAAGTTGAGGAGAATTAATCCCAAATTGCTGCCATCAATTGAGAAAGAGGTAAACAGGTAGTATAAGTCAGGAATCATTATGCCAATTTGATTTTCATATTGGATATCAAACTTGGTGCTCATAAGAAAGAAGACATGTGAGATCCGTTTATGTATTGATTTCAGAAATTTAAATAAAGTATCCTTAAAGGACAATTATCCGCTGCCCAAAATGGATCATATATTGCAGCGAGTAGTTGGAGCATCAAGGATGTCACTACTCAACAGTTATTCAAGTTACAATCATATTTTAGTGCATGAAGATGACCGTGACAAGACTGCATTCACCACTCCATGGGGAACATTTCATTATGCAAAGATGCTGTTTGGTTTGAAAAATGCAGGAGCTGCCTTTCAGCGTGCAATGGACGTGGCTTTTTCCAATGAGAAAGATGTATCCTTGGTTGTTTATCTTGATGATTTAACCGTGTTTTCAAATTCTGATGAGGAAAATTTGTATCATTTGAAAATTGTTTTCCAAAAGTGCAGAAAATATGGCATATCGTTGAATCCGAAAAATGAGTCTTTTTTCCATGGATGAGGGAAAACTACTTGGTCACATCATATCTAAAGACGGCATTTGTATTGATCCAGCACATGTTGAAGCCATTCTGTAAATTGAACAGCCCCGAAACAAGAAAGAAATTCATTCTTTCGATGGTAAATTGAATTTTCTGCGTCGTTTTATTCCAAATCTAGCAGAGCATCTAAGAGAGATCACAAGCATGCTCAAAAAGGACAGCCAGGTAAAGTGGACCGAAGAGGCAGTTAAATCATTTAATCTAGTGAAGTTAGCTCTTTCTACAGCTCCTATTTTGATCAGCCCCGACTACACTCAAGATTTTATTTTATTTTCATTTGCTTCTGAACACACTTTGGCAGCTGTGCTAATGCAGAAGAGAGAAGGTGTAGAAAAGCCCATTGCCTTTTTTCAATCGCATAATTAGAGATGGAGAATTGAAATATAACATCATCGAGAAGCAAGCATTGGCACTTGTTAAGGCCTTGAAGGATTCCCGTGTGTACATATTGCATTCTCATATTCTAGCTTATGTTCCTAACGCAGCAGTTAAAGATGTTTTAGTACAGGCAGATCTAGAAAGGAGAAGGGGTAAGTGGATTGCTCCATTGTTAGAATATGATGTTGAAATTAAACCCACCAAGCTCATCAAAGATCAAGGACTCGCAAAGCTAATGGCTGAAACAAATCTGCAAATCCTAGACATAAATTTGATTGCTGCTATGTCTGATGAAGATGAGGAGAAACCATCCTTTCAGGTATCTGAAATGTTTCTTTCTTCCCCATGGTATGTTGATATTTTATATGTACTTCAGCATTTATCTTCGCCTCCTGGAATGCCAAGAAATAGAATTAGAACATTGAAATTGAAGGCTGCTAAATTTTGCATTCTCGATTCAGCATTGTTTTGGAAAGACCTTGGCGGGATGTTATTAAATTGTTTGGTAGAGGATGAAGCCCAAAGAGTCGTAGAAGACTTTCATAGAGGAGACTGTGGAGGTCATTTATTTTGGAAGACCACGGCAAACAAGATACTAAGGGCATGCTATTATTGGCCTTCATTATTTTCAGATGTATATAAAGCGGTTGAAATTGTCACGAATGCCAAGTTTTTCAAGGAAAACAGAAGCTCCAGCCTTTGCCTCTCAAACCAATTGAAATCACCGCACCTTTTCAGCAGTGGGGATTGGATTTCATTCGTGAAATTCACCCGGCATCATCAGGACGGCATCAATGGATATTGACGGCCACAGACTACTTCACAAAATGGATTGAAGCAATTCCTACTCGACAAGCTACGGATGCAGTAATTATTTCTTTTCTCGAGGCTAATATTTTGTCACAATTTGGATGTCCAAGTAAGATAATCACGGATAATGCAGCAGCTTTTAAGTCAAAAAGGATGATTGAGTTTTGTTATAAATACAATATTAGTTCGGGAAATTCAACCGCATACCACCCTCAAGTAAACGGATTGGCGGAGTCATCTAATAAATCCTTGGTCAATATCATTAAGAAATTGTTGGAAATCAGCAAAAAGGGATGGCACAAGAAGTTGATAAATGCACTATGGGCTGACAGGGTGAGTCAGAAAAAATCTATTGGTATGTCTCCTTTCGAGTTGGTGTATGGAACAGAAACAGTTTTTCCAACTTCACTTGCTGTCCCAGTAGTCAAATTGCTTCAAGAAGCGGGTAGTGAAGAAGATCCTATGCAGAGAAGAATAAATCAGATGATTCATTTGCAGCAGACACGGGAGGAGGTATTTCAGAAAACTTGCAAATTGCAGGAGCGTATCAAAAGCATTTATGACCGGAAAGCAAAGGCAGACACATTTCAGCTGGATGAGGTTGTTTTAAGATGGGATGCTCGTCATGAAGACAAGGGAAAGCATGGCAAATTTGAAAATTTGTGGAAAAGACCTTATAAGATTGCAGCATATCGCGGCCAAAACGCTTTCCTTCTCAAAGAGATGAACAGAGATGAATATCTTGGAGGGCCGATCAATGGTCCGCTGTTAAAGAGATATTACTTTTGAGTATTTTCTGCTCAAATCATTATCATTGTATATATCATTTTACTTTTGTTCCATCGCACATGTACACTAACTTATCATCTTCAGTTTGGGGCCCAAAGTGAAGGCTATAATTCTGAAAATGAAGGTTAGTAGGTCTAAGTTTGTCAAGTCAGTTGTCTTAGTCTTTAGTTTGAGTCTAGTTTGGTCAAAGCAATGTTTGTTTTTCAGTCAAATTCTCAAGATTTTGTGTCAAAATAATGACTCCATCGCCCAATGAGTGAAGGCACTGTCTGCTTTTCCAGAGATCTGTTGTTCTTGGCATCTCCAAGGAGCTACCATCCCCATTGGAGCCAATGTTAGAGTCGGTCTAGTAGCCCTCCACCAGAGATCAAAGCTCTTTGCATTTCATAATTAGGTGTCCCATCAACGTGATCATGTTGCATTCCGTTAGGCATGCCATAAATCTGCTGGAGGAGCTTGTGTATTTTATCCCCCTCTTGTTTGGCACTGCTGGTTCAGGTTTGTTTGAGTCAATAAAGTCTTCAAAAAGTCATTTGTCTTGTTTTAAATTTCCAGGTCTTAGGTCTAGGGTTGAGTCAAATTTTGCCTTGAGAAGTCATAAAGGACCAGCAGGCCAGAGGGATGTCCTTCATAAAGCATCATTTCAACAATTTTCACTATTCTTCAGCTAAATTTCCACTTTGTTTTCAAAAACTCTGTTTTTGAAAAACAAAGGTCATTCTCTCATTTCTGTAAAAATTCTCAAATTTTCAAATTTTCCAAATGTTAAAGTGTAGCCTTGGTCTCATTTGCCAAAGCACCTTGGAAGCTATCCCTACAAAAATTTTCAGAAGAAACCATCAGTTCAACCAATTTTTCAAAGAAAAGAAACCAAAAATCAGAGCCAATTAAGTTCAAAAAGTGTCAACACTCAAAACATTAGAAAGTGGGTTTTGGGCAAATGTAAATTTAAAGAAATCCTATAAAAGCACATTAAACTTCATTTGTAACTCATTTGCCTCTCACAGGCTAAGTGCAAACTTGCAAAGGCGATTTCATGAGATATTGAGCAAAGTTGGGCAGTCTTGGTAGCGCGCTACACGTTGGGAAGTGCGCGCTACGCGTTGGTGGCGCGCTACGCGTAGGGGAGGTTCTGGCAGTGCAAAAATACAAGGGCGCTACGCATTGGGAGCACGGTATGCGTTGGGAGCGCGCTACGCGTTGGGAAGAGGGTGCTACGCGTTGGGTATTTCACCCTAAAACTTGCAGCAAGCACCCAATACACCTCTCTCAGCTCAAGAAAGTTACAAGTAAACTCTCTCATGATTGTTTTGGTTATTTTTTGCAAAATGAATGTAAAGGAAAAATGACCAATATGCCATGAAATTGAAAACAAAAAACCCTAATGTTGATGTGCAAAATGAAAGACTAAGTTTGCTAGGGTTTTAAAGATATGCTTCCCAAGGTTTTCCCATGATTCACCCTCATTTTTCCTCTCATATTCATCATCATTCCTTTTCAAATTTCCCATAAAATTCCACAAAATTCCTTCATAAAATCCCAAACCCTACTTAGCACTAAAATCTACTTCACTCCAAAATCCTACACTTTCATAATTTCCTATGTTTTGTCCCTTCCATAAATTCCTCCTTATTTTCATTTCCCCTTATTCCCTCATGTTTCCTTTTCCCTAACAATTCCCTTGTCTCTATGTCCCCTTGGTAACAACATAAAAAGTCAAACATAAATCATGTGTGTGCACAGTCAACACATACACTTCAACAAATTTGTCTTCAAAACCATGTCAGAAACCGAATCAGATTATGAGCAGAGTGATTACAGTGGATCAACACCGGAGGAAGAAGTGCCTAGGAAGCATCACAAGGGTGGTAAAGGTGGTCGGCATGTTAGAGAGGAGCCCACCTCTTTGGTTTATTTGCAAGCTTGTCCATTTTCACTGTCTTGTTTTCGATACCAATCATGCTTTGAGTATTGTGAGAGGATCTCACAAATTCAACATCATAGGGAATTAGTCCGATTGTTTGTCCTACATTTGCATAATGGCCATGTGAACCTTGCAGGAGTGGATTTCACATTATCACCCGAGGTTGTTGCTCAAGCCACCGGGATACCAAATGTTGGGGAAGAGTGGACCAAGCGCAAGCTACTAGGAAAATTTCATTATCAACCATACATCAAACCTGGATTCGTGAAGAACCTCACTGCTGTTTTTCCTTTCAGATTCCTAAGGGACGAGTATGCACCCTTGATGAGGCTTATCATGTGCTATTTTACTTGTGAGGGCCGATTTTCACGTTTATATTCGTACCATATCCATTTGTTGACACATTTTACCCGGGTACGAATGATGAACATTCCCTTTTTCATGTGCTAGAATATAGAGAAGATGGTACCCGTAGTGCAAAGGAAGAGCCCCACACAGCAACTCAAAAGCATATATCATTATGCACTGATCGAGATCATAGTGATGCATCAGTTGGCACAGCAAGGTATTCCGTGGGAGGATTTCATTTCTCGCGACTTCTTCACAGTGCCACATCCGCCTCCTGACATTGTCCATGATGAGGGGCCTTCACAACAGCTGGACATTCATGAGACCGAGCATGTTGATGCTCCAGCATATGTAACATATCAGAAAGGCCCCAGAGCCTTATTTGCAGCTGCACGACAAGTACTATCTCCACCCGGGGTGGAAGGGGTCTCGTTGACTTCATCGACACAACGAGTACTATCTCCACATCATGTGGAATGGGTCTAGCCACCTTCTTCAGCACAGGTACAGGTTCAGGATAGGGGGAAGAGGCCCATGATTGATGAGGGCCCTTCAACAGGTCCGGATACACATGTCATTGATATTGAGGCTAGCTCTCCTGCCTCAAAGCTCAAGGAGATCATCCGAGAGCAAAGGACCGAGAATGAGTGACTGCATAAGAAATTACAGATGGAAAAATGGGTAATTAACTATTTAGAGTAGCGCAACAAACATTTGGAGGATGAGCACGAGCTTTATGAGCAGCGGAAGATTCGTGAAGACCGGGAATTGGCCCGTAGGAGACCCGGTGATTTGACACCCATAGATCGAGAATCCATGCTTATTCGGGTGAACACTCACTTGGAGAGGTTGTTGGTGAAAACCAATAGAGACAAAGATATGCTCCACCACATGAAGAATCATTATTGGGCCCGCATGCACGTGTGCAAGGTGAAAATGAAGGTTCTCAAGAGACGATTGGCCAAAGCACTAAAACGGAGGAAAAGGCCCGATCCACTTCAGATTTTAGCCCATGCCACCTTGAGGGAGCATGGCACTCAATGATACACCACCAGCTCAAAATTCAGACAATTTGGAGCAATTTTGGTCATTTTTGAAAATTTTTGTCAAAAACAGGTTTTTACTCCCAACGCGTAGTGTGCCGGGCGCTATGCTTTCGTTGGGGAGGTCCAATTCAGGAAAAGTTTGCAGTTTTGGATTTTTCATGACAAAATACAGCTGCTCAGTCATGGCCAAGAAATTTCATGAATATTTTAGCCCCCAAAAGGTCAAAAAACAAGCAAAAAATGACCTTCTGCCACTTTTTGGACACACAGGAAGCAGTCTTGGGAGATTTCAACTTTGGAGGGGCAAATGGCCACCAAATTGAAATATTCCACTTGGGTTGGAAGGTAGACATCCAGTCCTTTGCAACAAGTGCACTTGTGCCTCATTTTGATGCCCGGAAGTACCTCAAAAGTTTCCTGAAAGGCGAGCTACGCGTAGAGAAATGGCATGCTATGCGTAGGGGAAATTGGCCAGTTTTTCACTTTCAGCTCAGGACAACGTAGCTTTTGACCAGTCTTGACTTTTCATGGGATTTTTCACCCTCTTTGATGTAAATTAATGTAATTTCATGATTGACATGGCTCTTTTACCTATTATAGAAGATTCATTCATAAAATGGCAAAAAATTAATGAATGAATTGGTTTCCAAGTTTATAGAGGCAAGTTGTTTTGATTGCCTAGTTTGTAGTGCTCAGTTTAGAATTGGTTGAAACAACTCCTAGAAGGAGGAGCTCGACCCCTAGAGGTTAGGGAATGGTTTAGCTTGGTCTATATATGTAATTTTTCATTCAGTAGCAGAGGTTGGACTCTTGGGATAGTTTCAGACTATATTGTACATATTTTATCAGCAATTTGGCAAAGGAAGACCAGGGTTTTGCAGCACTACTTGGGATCCATGTGGCTTTATGTCTTGATGGTTTGTTTATTTCATTTCTTGTAAGTTTTTTATGTGCATCATTATCTTTATTGAATCTTCTCTTATTAAGCAAATGAAGTGTTAAGGTAGAATCCATGAAACTGCCATGCGCTGCCTTTAGATTTGCTTAATATTCTATATTTTCTTCAGTTTAAGGAGAATCCTTGAGACCTCTTTCTCTCCTTAGCCTCTCACCGGTCTTATATATCCATCTCACTTTCTTTAAGGCATCAAAACAATTGCTTATCTTGCCCCAAGTTGACCTCTGCAAAAACTGTGCCTCATCCCCGCACCCAAAATTGCCTTTCCCTTGACTTCAACAAAATCATAAAAAATCAATCCTAAACTATTTGTACTAAATACCTAGCCTAAAATCAGTCATCAATTTGGTCATCTTGAGCCTTTTCGAATATCTTTTGCCGATTTTGACCCGGAGAGAGCCCTCTCCTATCCTCGTAGGGCTAGCTACGAGGCTGAGCGTGGTTTGATGTGGCCTTGAGTCTTGCCTTATTTCAGCCTAAGGCGGATTTGAGCGCTAACAAAGCCCAATCACCTTCTTTAAATTTCTTTTCTTTGATGTTCTTGTCATGCCATATCTTCCTCTGAATTTGAGTTACTTCTATGTGTAGGAGGCCCTGCATTCTAAACTCATCTAACCTATTCAACTGGACAAATCTCTCTTTTTGTGCACTCCTTCGATCTAGATCTAGTTCAGCTACCATCCTCAATGTATTGTACTCGAATTCAATGGACAACAGGGCCCTTTTCCCATAGACCAACTCATAGGGTGTGAACCCAATGGTGGTCTTCCAGGTTGTATTTTAGGCCCATGTGGCCTCAACTAGTCTATATGCCCAATCTTTCTTGCTGTTGCTAACTACTTTCGTTAGAATTCCCTCCAATGCTCTGTTGGTCACCTCCACTTGCCAATTAGCTTGTGGGTGATGGGGAGTCCAAGTTCTATTCTTGATCTTATGCTGCTCAATAAGTCTTCAATCATTTTGGAGGTAAACTGTCTGCCTTGGTTAGTGACCAATTCTTTAGTTTACCCAAACATGTAAAGTACATTCTTGCTTAAGAACTCAAACACCTTCTCCTCTATTAATGTCATGATTTCATTGGTTTCAGCCCACTTAGTCATATAGTCAGTGGACACAATGATATACTACTTTTGCTTGGAAGGAGGGTCAATAGGTCCAACGAAATCCATGTCCCACTTTTCAAATGGCTCGAAATTCACTTGAGGTTGAAGAGGCATTTCATCCCTTGGAGTAGGCTTTCCCATCATTTGGCATCGATTACGCTGACTAGTATATCTTTCCACATCTTGATGAAAAGTGGGCCAATAATAATTGGCTTGTAACACCTTGAATGTTTTCCTTTTCTCTGCAAAGTGACCTCAACAAGGCCGATCATCACAGGTCAAAAGGATGTCAAAGAAGTCCTCCTCCATGACACATCTTCTCAGAATTTAATCCGGGACTAGTTTGAAGAGGTTTCCCCCAATCCAAGTGAATGGGGCGCTCTTCCTCACAATCTTTCTTTTCTCTTTGGAGGACAAATTCGGTGGAAACTGTGCAGATACCAAATAATTTGCTATGTCAGCAAACCATGGTGAGAGAACTGAAATGGAAAAAAAGTGTTCATTCAGTAACTTATCATCAACCATTCCTTGCTCACCTGCAGGAAAAGTCAATCTAATCATAAAATCTGCAACAACATTTTCCTTGCTAGGCTTATGTAAAATAGTTAGATCAAATTGTTGTAATACAAGTAACCATATAATAATTAGGGCATTCACATCAAGTTTATTCATTAAATATTTGATTGAAACATGGTAAGTATGTAAAAAAGTTTGGTAACCTGTAATGTAATGGCTAAATCTGTTCAATAAATGCAAAATAGCCAGGAGCTCCTTTTCGGTCAATGTGTTGTTCAGTTCGGCCTTTAACCGATTGTTACTCATAAAATAAATAGCATAAGGCAATATTTCATATGTTTGTCCTAGAGTTTCTCCTATGTCTTTTTGTGAGGCATAAACATGTATATGAAAAGGAAGGGCCCAATTTGGGCTTCAGAGAATTGATGCAGTGGTTAAATTGTCCTTCAGGGTTTTCTAGGGTCTCTTTACAACTTTTTCACGATACAAACTCAAATTCCTTCGCCAAAAACCCAAATAAAGAAGAAGATAACTTGCTAAAGTATTTTATAAACCTTCGATATTATCCAGCTAACCATAGGACAATTCTCACATCTCTCTTCTTTTGTGCAGGTGGGACCCTCTGGATGATAGCTATTTTTTTGGGTCCACCTATAGTCCTTGCTGGGATATTGAATGACCTAGCACGGTCCTTGTAGTCATCAAGAGCTCACTTTCTCGGGACTAAGATAGGTTCATTTCAATGCATTTTTTCAACACCTTACCTAAGTTGGACAGAGCCTCCTAGAAATCACATACATAAGGTGTAAACTCACCCATATAAATCTGTATTGCATGATGGACTAACTCAAGGAAGATATATAGGACTGCTCTCTGGAATGTGGAAAGAGCATTATATTGGCCAAAAGAAAGGACCCTATAGCGAAAGTACCCCAAGGACAAGTGAAGGTGGTTTTATCATCGTCTTCCAAGCTGATCTAGGTTTGATTTTACCCACTGAATCCATCTAGGAAAGAGAAAAACTTTTTCCCTTCCAGGCCATCTAGCACTTGGTTGATGAAAGGTAGAGGGAAATGCTCCTTCTTTGTGGCTCTGTTTAACTCTTTATAATCGACACAAATCCTCCACTTACCATTTTTCTTTGGAACACAAACCAAAGGAGAGACCCACTCACTGTTTTAGAAAGGGTAAATGAATCCTACATCTAGCATCTTTTGTAGTTCTTCTTTGAATATATCTTTCAGAGTTGGATTCACCCTCCTTTGTAACCTTACATGATATAAATGTGGTGAGTATGTAGGAATTTACAGGGTAAGTTCCTCAGACAGAACACCAAAAGGACACCGCTCACAAACAGATCACAGATCAATACACCAGTATTTTGACGTGGTTAAAACCCTCAGAGAGGGAAACAGTCCACGGCCTGCGCCAACGTGGCTACTACAGGCAATTTATTAATAAAAGAATGAAAATTTACATAAGCTTCTCTCATGCACGGTTAACCTACAAATGACCCTCCATGCGCTTTAAATAGAATTCATGGACCAATCGGGTGTCAAGCCACGGATCAAGTGTCGGTAATACCGAGGAGAGAATGAACCGTCGGATCACTACATATCGTGACCGTCGGATTGTAAGTTACAAAATGTACAACGGTAAAGAAACACACTTTACCTAACTCTATACCTAACTCTATACTAGACCAAGTTGAACTTACCTATTTCCTATGTGTCGGAATATCCTAACATCCCCCCTTAAGAACAACTTGGGATAGGATTGAAGGATTTACAAATATGACACAATAGGATAAGGAAGGAGGCACTAGAGCCTATCCCCCCTTGGTGACAACTTCCTGAACTCCAAGCATATATCGAAGTTTAGTGAACTTCGCCTCTGTGAGAGCCTTTGTGAAGATGTCTGCAACCTGATCATCTGTGGAACAATATCGCACTTCAAGAACATGGTCATGAATGAGCTTTCTGATGAAGTGCATGTGAAGTTCAATGTGTTTGCTGCGCTGATGCTGAACTGGATCTTTGCAACGCTGAATGGCACTTTGATTATCACACCAAAGTGTAGTCGGATGCTGCTGCTCAAAACCAAATTCTGATAGGATCTGACGAAGCCACAAGGCTTCCTTACTAGCTTCCACGGCACCACGATACTCTGCTTCTGCTGACGAAAGAGAAATGACAGCCTATTTCTTACAAGCCCATGTAATAGGTCCTGAACCAAGAGTGAAGACATAACCGGCAGTAGACTTCCGATCATCAGGGTCACCAGCCCAATCAGAATCAGTGAAACCAACTAATAGAGGAGTTGCTTTGGCACTGTAATGAATCCCAAACTGTATTGTAACTCGAACATAACGAAGTATTCTTTTAGCTGCTTTCCAATGACTTTCACGGGGGTTTTGCATAAAACGAGCAACAAGGCCAACAGCAAAGGAAAGGTCAAGACGAGTATGGGTTTAATCAAGAGTTTTCCTCAGGTTGACGGTAATGGTAGCATCAACTTCAGGAGAAGTATAAGAGACTGAAAGTTTGACTCCAGACTGAAAGGGAGAAGGAGCTGGCTTACAATCTTCCATGTGAAAATGACGAAGAATATCACAAAGCATACTTGGACTGGGAAAGGGAAATACCCTCCTTGGATTGCAAGACTTGAAGACCGAGAAAATAGTGTAAGTGTCCTAAGTCTGTCATTTCAAATTTCTTTTTAAGGCTGGACTTCACATGGTTTATAAGTTGGGATCACTACCAGTAAGAATAAGATCATCAACATAAAGAACAAGGATGATAAGAGAGTTGCCCACTTTC
>APFE031408666.1:0-14865 GCA_000404065.3 Pinus taeda
CTACTCATGTGCTAACGAATGTACCAGTTGGCTTGTTAAAAACAAGAAAATGGTATTTTGAGGAATCATCTAATTAGGAATTTTTATGCTGCTACAGAGACATACAATTCATCCAGTGAAGAATTAACAATTGAAAAATTAATATTTTTATTAAACATAAGAATGCTATTATTAAATACTTGATTTTAAAATTGGACGATTGGTTGGAAGAGCAGAAGAATGATGACAAACCATTGCTTATCTTTTGCGCTGACTGCAAAAAGAGACACTTCCTCAGAAAGTATCCACTTAGTTGCCTGAAAGTTTGTAAAATTTGTGAAGAGGGTCATCTAACACAACATTTCACAGCACTACCAAGATTCCTAAAGGCACTCAGGAAATCATGTAAGCAATCAAATCAACTACCAAGTATAACCCAAGACTCATCACCATTTGATACTTGCAATAATGTTTATTATCTTGAGCATGTTCCTAAACATGTTTATAATCCTGCAGTTTCATGGAAAAATTTTAATGCTCCTCCAATTGAATATCCTACTTCATGGACTTAGTGTCCCTCTCCTTGGCTCTCATCCTCGAGCCAGATATATCCATGGCCTCAAGAATCATTTGGATCTTTCTCTCTAGGGAAATATAACATGAAAATTCAATCACTTGAGCATCAACAACAACCACAATTTCTTTCCAATGCACCACCAAGTCATCCTCCTCCATGGTCGCAGTTGCATGTGCATGTTTACCCTAATTCTTGCCCTAACCCTAGTCCACACCTTTATCCATACCCTAACCCTAGTCCATACCCTTATCTTAGTATTAATCCATACGCTATCCCTAACCCATACCCTATTCCATACCCCAACCCTAGTCCATACCTTAATCCATACCCTAGACCTGACCCTAGTCTTAATCCAAAAACCTAGATCTAGTCGTAATTCAATTCTTAATTCCAACCCAAATCCAAAGCTTAGTCAAATCCTTAACCAAAACCATACCCCAAAGAATAACATAAACCTTAATTCAAACCATCGAGTTGTACAACAGTTTGAAACACCTATTCTTCCTACTATTGAAAAAAATGTCACATCTTCCATATTGGGAAAGGGAATGAATTTGGAAACCTCCCCCATTACTGAAAAACATTTACCTAACGAAGATACAATTTAAAGACCAATAGAGGAGAAATATTTCATTAGAACTTGCTCTCAAAGTGTTGTTGAAGCTCAAAGCCCTAGAATCTCCCTGAACCATTCTTGTCAATTGAAAATCAAATATTTGAGCCTGAACTTGAGGTATTTATCTTTTGTCTTTCAATAGATTCTTTGTGCCTCTAGGAGAGTGACTATAAAAATGTGGAAGACATGCATCAGTTGAACACTCATACATATGTGGATTCCATCGAATCCTGGTTTCGAACAGTCATCAAGCCACCTTATTTCCTCATCATTCAGAAACTCTTGGTACCATGTCAATTGAAGAAATTTTTTTTCTCACACTTTGGTATGTCTTGAAGTCTATTCTTTAAAACTAGGTGTGAGTATAATTAACATTTTGTTACACACATGGCTTCATTAGAAGTACAGCTACACTTAAAGGTAATATTTCTTTCTTTAATAAAAGGGTAGGGTAATATGAGAATAACGAATAAAGATGTATAAAAACACTCTTGAACTTGTGATTCCCTAAAAGCACAACTTTAGAGATTTTTATTATGCACTCTCATGGTAGGACTTGTCAAAAGAACTTCGCACTTAATGCCTCATATTTTAAAGTGACTTTGATTGTTGATCAATATGTCAGTGAAGGGTATTGTTGTCAGTTACATATAATACTTCTCCCCTATTCAAACAAGCTATCATCTAGAAAACCTTTTCAAGTCCCTATTCGAAGGGAAAAAATGAGAAACCTCGTATGGTGGACGACGCCTACAAAACTCTAATAAACTTTCATAAAGAAACCTCGCATGACCAACTAAATGAATTTTTTTAGTCATTATCACAGACATTTAAATAGCTCTTTAGGGTAGCATGAACAACCGTTAAAGACTAGTAGTTAAATAAACTTTTCATGCCATCCTACACTCTTAAGGAGTAGATTTTCTTCCCCACCTATTACGTAGGCTATCTGAGGTTAATCATAATCAATGTTTTTCTTCAAACATACACAAATTAGTTGAGGGATAGGATGTCTTATTATGAGCTGACCTACTATGATCATGAGTCCTAAGGAGAATGACATTACCACATTAGTCATGCAACGAGGTTAATGGCTTTCAGTTGAAGAAGCTGGAGGACAAGAGGTCTCGTTGTGAGCCGGCTTGTTCATTCTTTTTAGTTCCTATGAATGGCACTATTGTTAGTTGGTTAGCAAGCCAGGATAATGGCCTTCAATTAATTTCTAAAAAGAGAAAAAGGTAAATGCTCTTAAATAACTCTGAGTCCATATCTCAAAGGTGGGAGACAAGCATTTCATGAGGTTAAAAGGTATCCATGTTGAGGCTATAGACGCCCGCTAGCAGCAGGGCTATGCTTGTGCTATTAAACTTGACTCTACATTGCAATTTACTTGGTTTATTTTTATTTTCCTGAACTCATTATCAATGTCTTTGAGAATGGATTTAAAATCCTTTTTTTGTTATACCTTGGACTTCTATCTTTTTGGAATGATTTTTATGGATGCGGGACCCTCACTGTAGGTAACTCAATGTGCCCAGACAAGAGAAGCTTCAAATATACATGGATGATGGTAAAATGGTCACTATGGGAAGGTATTTCTATGTTTACTTTTAGCACTGTGGCTTTTAAATCATGTCACTCATAATTACAATGACGATTTTAAAGTGTGACTTCTGATTAGGGATTCCTCCGAGATAATTTTTTGGAAATTTTTAAAGCTAACTACTTTATTCGAGTAATAAAACCATCCTTGCAACTTAGTATTTCTATGATACCCTTTGTGTTAGATATTTTGGAAATCATACTAAAAAAATAAGGATTTCAATAGACACTTTGTTTCTTAGAGCAAGGTTTATCAAGCACAGGAAATGTGATCACACATAATTACAAGAACATCGTTTTGAATGCCTACAAATGTTTGTAATTTTGTTTTTGCAAGAAAGTGACATTACCAGATTTCCTTGCATGAGGATGTAAGATGGTCAGCATTGGGGGATGCTGGGCCTCCATTTTCTCTTATTTTTACTCGAAATTTCTCATGTTGTTGTTGTTTAAATGATTATTGTTGCAAGTACTTGTTGCTTCACTTATTTTAACAAGACAAAAACATTATTAATAAATGTTTCTCTATTTTAGGTTTGGAAATGATTTGATCATGCTTTTATACAGGATATGGACCTACATTTACTTCCCTGTACTGTGCAATGGACTCCTGCACCAGTGTTGACATGTTCAATCTAGGCATGTTTTTGAGGATTCTTTCACTCAATAGAGTTTCTACACTACACTCACATTCCTGCACTAAAGGACGTGTACAATTACGTTATACTGATCCAATATGATTTGTTGAAATTAGAACAAGTTGAAAGCATGTTTACCTCCAAATATAGAAGGGAGTTGGCTATTGCAGCATTAGATACCATTCTCCATGGATGAATCCCCATGCAGGATATCTCGCCTTGTGTTTCCTTCATGGTGTGAGGAGCTCGGATATTCATAGTAGGGGAATCCAAATTCTAGTCAACAGATGAAATTTTTAAACAATTATTACCACCTCCTATAATGATCGCAAAAAAGGGGTTGGAACGTCTAGTGGAGCAGGGCCTTAATTTGCAGCAAGAAGGATGTGTTTTTTATGACTCCTTAGATCTGACCCTTTCTCTATATACCGATTATCAATGTGGACAAGATCAAATTATCGAATGACATTATAGGTGTTAGAGTCACATAAAAATGAAGTGTGGTTTCTTACTATTTATAAAGAATGGGAAGTATTTGGCTTTTACTTCAATAGATGGTTCTACAATAATTTGGGAGATGATCGAAGCAGATTCTTTCTCCATGGAACATAGATTAAGTGCATAGTAGAAACTTGTCTCATTTATTGCTTGGAGCTCTGATGATAAACTGCTGCTTACATGTAGTATTGAGGAGGTTGTTAAGCTCTGGAATGTTGAGACTGGTGAATGTAAACTGTACTATGATAAAGCCAATGGTGGATTCACTTCCTATGAAATTTAATGCAAGAGACATATTTGATTACTTGTGGCTACTTCTATACTAAGAGCTCCTTGATCCATTATAATTATCATGGAGGTAGTACATGTGTACTTTTTCGGCATGTTTGCATTCTATTATCTCATTCCCAATAGCATCATCATCAAGATCCAAAGGATGGATCTAATATTAATGTTCTTATTCTTTGTATTATCAATTTTTATACCACTGATGTTTTATTTGGTATCTTTGTACATTAAGCGAGAAGTTACATCATGCATAACGATGAAAGGCAGACCCAAAAGGTATCTGATTGTGGGTTCAATGATTATGTTTTGGAGGAATCAAAGTAGGTAGTCATGCTTTGAGAATCCCCCACATAGACCATCATGGTGGAGCGACTTGGATGTGTTCAAATAGGTGATGGTGAATCTTGTGGATGTAGAACACATGATATTAATATTCCAAAATCTCAGATAAAAGTCATTCCTCTGAGTGATATTCCTGTGAGAAGTTCATCATAACGTATAGAAGAAGGGAGAATTCAAATCGTAATTTCCAACAATATCGCCATTCGAGGAAAAGAGGAACAATTTACCCACCCAACTCTAGTTGAACAAGAAGTGATCTGACTATTGGGTGTGGAATGAAGATAATATATTAGTTTTTCAACAAGTAGGGTCTAAAGTGCTTCACCGCCTTATACACTTCATAAGCTTGTTTTTCCACAGTGGGATAGTTGAGCTCTAGTCCTTATAGGCTCTCAGTCATGAAGGATATGGGTTGCTCATTGTTCAACTCATCCTTCTGATTGAGAAAAACAATGAGAGATGTGTCGGAAGAAAAAGTGTAAAGCAAGAAATATTTGGTGAAGTATAGGTTGTACAACATTAGTGCTTCTACTATTTTTCCTTTTATACGGGAAAACACATCATTTTCCCTTTTTCCCCAACCATAGATTTTGTCCTTCTTGATCCTCTCCTATATGGGTTTGATGATCTGAGCATAGTCGGAGATGAAATTTTTGAGGAAGTTGACTTTCTGTAAGAAAGAATTCATGGCTTTCTTGTTCATGGGGTGGGGAATTTGCGTGAAAGTTTGAACCCTGTCTCTATCGATCGTGATCCCATTTTTAGCAATAATATGTCCAAGCAACTCACCCTTGTACACTGTGAATATTCTCTTCTTGGGATTCAAGGATATCCCGTATTTCCATAATTGGTAAAAAATGTTCTTGAGGTGGTGAAGGTTGTATGATCACTATCTTGAAAACACTATAACATTATCGAGGTAGACTACTACTTTCTGTCTAATAACCCCATGCAAATCTATGCACATTTCACGTTGAAACATTGCACCTACATTAACAAATCCAAATGGCATTTGGAGAAATGTGAATGTACCCGACTTAGTACAGAATGTAGTCATTATTCTGTTAGGCTCTACTAACAGAACCTGGTTGTAACCTGAGAAACCATCTAGTAAATAAAATGTATCTACTCTAGATATTGTCTACAATATGTGCTCCATGGATGGCACTGGGTAATTGTCTTCTTCCTTACAGGGACTATATTAGACAGCCATGTCAAATGACATACTTTACAAATGATTTGAGCATCCAAAGACTTCGTCAATTATTTTTATACGAGGTGCTCAAGTGTTGGGTGGACCTTCCTTAGTTTCTATTGAAACGGCTTGACCCCTTCTTTGATCGGTATCACATGTTTGATTACTCATGTGTCATATGTATTGCAATCATCGTACGTCCATGCAAAGACATCACAATACTACTTGAATAGGTGGATAAAAGCTTCATGTTCTTGTGGTGTACAAGAAGTACCTAGTTTCACATACTTTGGGTCTTTTGTTGTTCCTAGATTGATTTGCTCATCCAACAATGTAGAGCTATGGGTATTAACATTCAAAGGTCCTTGAAAATGGTTTTGATGGTAATAGGAATTTTCTAGTGATACAACCCTAGTAAGCATGAGGCTTCCTTTGCTTTTACTAGCTACTTCCTATAATGATTGGTCGTGCTATTCCCCGTCTATCACTGCATCTTTGAATATATTAGCATTAGCCATGAAATGCAGTATTTGTTGATCATCCTCAAAAATGCATAAATTAGTGATGTCAACTAGGACGTATGGTTTATACAAAATTTCAATAGTATAATTGTCCCTTAAGGGTAACATCATAGCAACTGTGTTTTCCAAGGCATCTGTAGATGTGTTACACATTCTTGGAACCGAAATAATATTGAAAGAATTGAAATGATAAATAAGTCACCATGCCTCTTGTTGGTAACTCTTAAGACAAGATGACACATAGTGTATAGTCTTATGTAACTTATGCACCATGAGTTCATAGTCACCTACCACTTTCATGACAACAACCTTCAGGTTAATTACCATTAGTAATCCAAAGACAAGTGCTTCATACTCTCTAGTGTTGTTCCTGCACTCAAATTGCAAGTGACTAGAGGTGAAATGTTTTCTTTGCAGAATATCTATTAAAACACAACCAGCTCTAGAGCCCTCCAGTGTTTTTGATCTATTAGGGCACATGGTCTACATATCATCTGTACAAGGACCATTTACCACACTCATGTTACTGCTACTACTAATACTACTACTTATTGTACAAGTTTCATTTCCACCAGTTGAACATGGAAGTAAGTCAAACTGTGTCTGGTGGGACAAGGGATGGCTCTGCATGATAGCACCCCGACTGTGTATCTAGAAAACAATTGGCAAAAACAAGTTCCGCAAAAGCCAATGACTCTTTCTTTCCATTCAAGGGAGTCACATTGTGCTTCATGTATCTATTTGAAAGCACTCGAATCAGGTTATTCCTATCGTTATACAAAATCCATAAGCGTGACGAGTCAGTACCAAAGTATCCTTGCAACATGCTTGACGAGTCTTTGTTGAGTAATACCCTAAATGCTTATGGGATGTCTACAATTACAATATTGATTCATTGATGAACCCGTTAATTAGATGATAGCCGAATGATCACATCCCTAGGTTCACCAATTACTGACACATCGATTTTGTCCAATTAGATGATATGTGTCACTGTCTTACTCCATTAATCATTGATCTTGTTGGGCACAGAGAGTGACATGAAATTAACCGATGCACCAGAATAAATAAAGAAGTTGTGAACATTGAAGTTAAATATTTTGAATGATAACAAGAATGGTGGGGAGAGTGAGTTTGCTGCCTCCATGCAAAGTGTAATAAGCATAGATGTGAGATCATTAGGATACTTACTAGATCCCTTGTTTGATGAGGTCAGGTTTTCCCCAGCGCTCGTAGGAGGATGTTTTGTTGGCTTGTGGTTTTTATAAGTTCAAATAGAGAAATATTTGCATGATCCTTCTGTATGTCTTCAACAATGTTGTAGTCAATTGTAGGAATACTCAATGAATTGTCCAATTGTCGAATTGAATTCATTGATTCTGGTGGGATAGTTTTGTCCTTACTACTCATTGAAACACTTTTCTTTGAATCAATCTTCTCGGCCTTGCCCTGAGTGTTTTATGTTTAGTCAACCAAAGGAACCATTTTTGTTAATAGATTGTCTTTGAATTTCTAGTTTGGTACCTCAATCACAGTAGTGGCCCCTTGAATTCTCAAGTTGTATCAGTTATTTTTGTTCTAGGCCCGATCATGACTCAGAGACTCCTTATCAGTGGTGGTCTTCTGGGTTGCAAGAGAATACCGATACATGTTTACTACATGCCTAGTGCTTGGAGCTTCATCATTTGTAGCAAGGGCTTCTTCTTCATCGGGCTCTAGTTGTTCGTCAACCAGTGTGGGGTTAAAAAACTATGCAATAGTACTACTCATTCCATGGTTCCATTCTGGAAATGTCTTTTTCTCAATGATGTTTAATGTGGAATGTCCAATATGAATTTGTAAAAATTTCCTTAATGTTGATAACCATGTTGGTACGTTACGTAAATTTGGCCACCTTACTATTGTTATTGCTACTAGAAGCTACATTATTCTTTTGCAGGTACTTGGAGGTCTTGATGCTTATGGTAGTCTCACTTGTCTTCTGATTGAGTTTAACTATTTTGATTGTCATCTACTTGACGAGAAAAATAAGGTTCTCAATATCGCTCATTTCCTTTTCCTTACACTTGCTCATAGAGGTCTGAGACCTCTTTCCTGTGTCTTTGGAGTCCTTAATGGGTTCATTATTTACAACCACTCCAATAGCATGCAATTCCTTCTCTATGATAATAATATGTTCATAATTTTATTTTAAATATGGTTTCACAGCTCTCTTGACAAACTATGCAATATTGGTCAGTTAGCTAAAGTGTAGTAGTAAATAGTGATGGAGTCATGAGGTTTTGTGTCATCCGAGAACTTGTTCAAAATATGGTTGAACCTTGGATTGAAATGTTTGAAATTTTTTTTATCTACATCTTGATACTATCCACCTACTTCAGTAACATGGCATCAGTCTTGTCTTTATCAAATTTCTCAAGAAAGATCCTTTTGAATACCCTTCAATTCTTGATGGAGTTTTGAGGAAGGTTGTGGTACCATATATCTACTCTTCCATCCAAGGTACATTGAAACAATCTACATGCAACGTCATCATAACATACCTCACACATCTACAGATGTAGGTAAAAAGTGTCTAAGTCATCTTCTACCTTCATTGTCTTGTCAGGGTCATATTTCGTTAAGAGCTTCTCCACATGTCTTGGCATCTTGTGCAGGACACCTATAAGTTCCAATCATCCCTAAGTATTCCAATCCAAATTTTGGTCTACCATTCTGTCTTCTTTGTTGTCTTCATATTCCTCTTTTGAATCTGATGATCCCTCTTATGAATATGTTGGTTCCTCCTCTTCTTCTTCTCCTCCATTGTTTCCTTCCCCTCTGCCTCTTCCACTGAAACCTAAACCAGAGAGTAAGGGGTTGCCTTCTTCTTCTCGATGGAAGAGAAGGTTCCTATTCTTTCTCCATGGCTTCTAATAGCTCTTCAAGAGTGGAAAATATTGTTGCTTCAACAAACGGAACTTCTACTCCTGTGGGGGTAGACGTGTTCTTCTTTTGATAATATGGAAGAGTGTACACTCCCAGAATCAATCGAAAAGATTTTGCAAATTGATGGGTGATGGAATGGAGAGCCTGGATTCAATGGTATGAGATTTTATGTTTAAGCCTTAGAGGTGAAGAATTAACAACTTCAAAATTTCACGTAGGAGAGAGAGGGTGAAGGTAGTTACTACCTTGACTAGAAAATGTATGAGTGGGATCACTGGGACAATCAACCATAAACTACAGGTGGTCCTTATTCTAGAACTAGAAATGTTGAGGATGTTGGATCTCCAACATTCAAGGGATCTCCCTGATATTAGATCCAAATTATACCTCACACCATTTGGTGTAGGAGTCCCATTTGGCATGATGGCCTGGTCACTAGATACTTAGATATTTTCCTTGACTCTTGTTGTTCAGCACATGAGAGTGATGTAATGACACCAGCGGAAAGTAAGGTGAGTGTGCCCAATGAGTGTGCAACGTGACTATGTCTAGGTTCTCTTACAATAAAATGGAGGAAAAAAGTGAACCTATAAGTAAGAGGTAATAGTACCATCCAGGAAGAGACACACATGAACGAGGAAGAATTGGCCAACATCAAGTGGAATATTCCACAATGGATGCAAAAGTCATTAAAACCAAAGAAGAGGGAAAGACCCATCTACCATCTAGCAGAATAGTCCATAATGGATGTGATTGTCATCATAAAAGATGAGTTGGGAAAGTTCTTCCAGTATCATATGGAGGAGTTCATAAGGATGAGACAACAGTGATGAACATTACAACACATTCCCAATCAAATAAGCACTAAAATGACCGAAATACTTAAAATATCTTTGTACATGTGAAACAAACATGGAATATAAATACTTATAGAATAGTCTTACAAAAATCCATAAGTCATGCATGGAAACATGTTGTCTTGACAAAGCTTCTGTATTAATAAAAATTTCCAAGAGACATACTCACATCATGGACCCTAGCCCCAATAGTCGAATGTTGGAGCCACTCCTTACTCCTAAAAGAACTGACTGAAACTCTTTACGGTTTGTGGGAGGACCCAAGGTGAAAATTGCTTTTATCATAAAATGAGGGGATATATATAACCAAGGGGCAATGCTTGAACCTTGTGACTCTTTGACTACCCTCACGACTTTTCAACTTCATATGACTTTTCAAGTGACATGAATCTTTATATTCATGTGTGTCCATTGGACATCCACTTTAGATTACATTTGATTTACAATATGCATGGCTCATAATAGTGATGTGGCCTTTGATAACTCATGACATGACTTGACATGATACTACTAAAATGGAATAGCTTGCTGAGGTGGCAATGTCAATTTGTTGTTTCTGTTGACTGATGAATGTGTTCTTGTATGTGCTTTCTCTTCTCCTCCACATAGCATAATGATGCAAGGTATTTAATGATCTTTGGTCTTGAGAGGTGTTTGCATGCATGTGTTCCTTTTGATTTTTCTTGATAAGCTTCTTTGTGCGTCAAGTTGTGAGTGAGTCTTCCAACATGTTCACTCCTTCTCCTCATTCTTCATCGTCTCACCATGATCTAACAATCTACCTATTCATGTAATTCACTCATGATGGGACCACATCAAATCCAAAAAATACTTAGTTTAAGATGATGCGCTGTTATCCATGGACATGTCCGGGGACAAGTAACAAGTTGGGAAAGAGGGCCCAGTAACCGTGCATTATGCAATTCCAAGTGAAAGAGAAAGAGGATGGTCACTAATACTCCACAGAGCGTAATTCAGGCATGGTTGAGGAACTCCTGATCACAATCCTCACTATCAGAAAAGTTACGTAGAATCCACTAGGAGACAGGATTGCACAGTTGCCATAGTAGTGGTTGTTGTAGGATGCGCCTTTGGGAGGCAAGTCTAAGTAGTTTTCAAAGGCAAGATAGGACTGAGCAGGAGAGGGGCCTAGGAGGATAGGTTTTCACAGTTCTTAAGATCAATGAGTCCTAGATGAGGGAGGACATTGTGGATACACTTCTGCATAGTTCTAGGAGGCAAGGAAAGCTTCATCCTCTACATATTGTAGGGTTATAGCAGGCAAGGAAGGATTTTGTTGACTAATCTTGCAAAATGTGTAGTTCAGGTTAGGCTGGGAGAAGTTACTCTGAAATTTTGTGGATGAGCACATGTTGCTCAGCTCTGGAATTGCATAGTGAAACAAACCTAGGTGATAGTAATTATGGAATGCATAGTTCCACGCAATAAGGTTGCATCATTGAGGGCTGAGACTATGACTATGCAATTTAGCTGAGGTCCAACGAAAGTGAGCTATCTAGTTGGAAGGATTTTTAGAGAAATGACTAAGTGTGGGAGGAAGGTGAGATTGTGAGTAACTTGAACTTGTGATCACACACTTGGCATACTTCATTGACATGACAACATAGACAATTAGGATAACAAGACAAACCATCACTCTTTGTGAGACTATCGTAGAACAAAAAAGTGGCAAATGCAACACTTGAGATGAAATTAGGAGGACTGTGACCACACTTGTGCAACAATCCTTAAAAGTTTGTGTATGAGTGTGACAAAATTCTACATAGATAGGACAACTTGGATACAGAAATACCAACCTTCAAAATCACCAGAAAAGGACCACGAGCATGTTAACACAATAAAACACACCAAAAGACGATAGTTGATCGAACAAGAAAAAGGGGTGAAAAGAATCATAGAAAACTCATGAAATGAGCTCATGTGTTTACAATTATAAAGGAAAAGATAAAGGAAGGCTTCGAAATTTAAGCGCAAGCCAAAATTTTGGAGGGTGTTGCAGCTACTACAACTTTTTCATAAACCATATTCATGCATTATAGCAAGCATAATAAGGGTACATCTTCCAAATGTTAAAACCAAGTATCCATAAAGTTTTTTTTCCAAAAAAATGGTTAAGGGAATAATAATTTAATCATCAACATTCCCATAGTTTCTAACTCATGTAATATGTCATTTTATTTATGCATATGTATCCAATCAACAATCGTTAATGCATACTAGCTAACATCAACATCGAATCATCAATTCGTAGATTTCTGATGTTTAAGCAAACAAGGCAATCAACATCATCTTATTACTATTACAATTAAGTTAATGGAACCATTAAATCGGCCACTTTAATGAAACTACCATATCCTAATCCAATTTCTTTATCACCTTCAAGAACTTGCATTCAAATGTATGCATGACTATACCAATATTCTCTTTTCTAATCATTGTAGTTTCTTGCATGCGATATTGTTATGTATAAAAATATATGCAAAGCTTTATTCATATAAAGAATTTATTTAACATTTTTGCGTAAATGTCAATACAAATTAGGGTAACAATCCAAACATTCACAATTTCCATAGTGTATTGTTACCATCAAACCAACAACATGAAATACATTACCATATTCACCTGTTTAAAATTTACAATAAGGTTTAATGAAAGCTTATTCATGGATATAAAATTTAATACTTGGTCTAGGAACCATCTTTAATTCGACCATGACAAGGCTCAGTCATCTTTTACCCATTACAACCAAGTCTTACCAATAGAAACATTGTTCACTTTAACATCTAAGGGGGTTTTTTCAATGTCTTTTAAAACACACTATTGTCCTCTCAAGGGAAATCCCCCACCTTTTACATTCATGAATTCATTATTTATAAGTATTTAGTTGTAACTTCAGTCATTTTCATTAAATGTATCATTAATATTTTCATATTTGCAAAGGTTGGTAGTCAATTCTCACTTTCACTAGTGAGTTCTCAAGATTGTTTATATGTGAAACAAAGGTTTTATTGTCTATCATTCTCATCAAGATTCAAATGTCATGAGAAAATCCATACAAAAAAATGTATTACTTACTACTCTTCAATGCGTTTATAATCATTCATTGTGCCTCTCATATCAAAATTGGTGTACTTCGTATATCATTATGTACTTTCTTAGAATGATACCTAAGCCCACACTTAGTAGTATCATACGTCTACTTCTTTTCTTCTTATAAATTCCCAAAAGGCACCAATGCTATAAACATCAGCTCTAGTACCACTTGTAACATCCCTCGGTAACCTAGCATAAAAATGGATGGAATTAGAATTTCTTTACATCATTTTCCAATGTCTAACTTTTTGAATTACTTTCTATATTCCTTCAATGACAATTAGATAAATAATCATCATTACATAGAGTAATCTCTAGTAAGGGAATGGTAAGTTACAAAAACATTAGCTATAGCTATTGTAGCATATTAACTTAGTCTTCTTGATGTATCCTTGCATCAATTGCATGATTCTCTTAACTCAATTAGTTAATCACATTTGTGATAATATAATCCTCACATCATGCAAATAACAACTATCATAAAAATGGCACATCAAGAAACAACAACATTAGACATTGGTATACCTTGGAAAGCTTGTAGGGTGAACACCAACAAACAATTATTTTTTATTAAATACTTGTGAGGGTCTTCACCTCTCATTGAATGGTTTATAAGGGGATCCATCCCTTAACCACAGTCATAAAACTTTACAAAGAAATATAATCTTAAATGTAACATAACCATATATAATCTATTACAATCATCATGATATAATTTACCCACAAAGCGTTGAACATTAAATCTTTATGGTCTTGCAACTACCATCAATGATTCATCGTGCAGCTGGCATTCTTTTATCTACAAGGATCATTTATTAGTCACAATGCTAAGCATAATATTTCCTTTGCATATGTCACCATGCTTCCCTACCATTCTTGTCATCAGCAAACTTTGATATCATGATTAGATAAATTGTTAATCAATCTTTAATAGTGATTCTTCAACATCTATTCATGCGCACACATGAAATGTAAAACAAAATATCACGACATGTTTCCTTTCACAACATTATACATGCATTAATCAAAATTATATAACTATCAAAGCATGTCTATCAAATAAATACAACTTTAACTAACATTTCGCTCACACAATCACATGTTCCTTTCAAAGAGGAAAACCACAACAACTAACTCTAATCTCTGTGCATATAATTAAATAAATTTTATTTAGAAGAAGTTAGACCTAAACTATTTTTTGTGTATGTTGTGAAGTATTCATTTCCAAAATAACCAATACAATAAATATTATTCTTATGCATGTGAATGCATATTATTTCGAAAACCACCTCTTCGAAAGGAGAGTTATTCATAATAGCTATCAGGGAAAATTTTAAGAACCCCCCTTAAATTTATAAGTATAATAAATGGGCGAATCTCCATGGTATATAGGAAAAATGGAAGGCGATTTTATCAATAATATAATATGTATATATAATTTTTTTTGCTAATCTCTCACCAAGCATGGCGAATATTTTACTCAATTATAAAATCTTGTAAGATCTTGGTATTACCATGGGTTATATAAACCTGAAGCTTAAAAATTACTATTAGTAATTTATAAAAATTAATCAAATTAATAGTTGATTTTAATTTTTATTTTAACCAAGCTAAAATGTTTAACATACATTAAATTACAACATCCATTTTTACTGGGATCAAATTTTTTTCACTCTATGCTAGCTTGCATATCATGATATTTGATACCTC
>APFE031408666.1:14916-28826 GCA_000404065.3 Pinus taeda
CCCTTAAAATAAGGTGGGCTATTTGAGGTGATTTGTAAAAATGTACTATGATACAAAATATTCGCCCACTAAAAATTTAAAAACCCTTAATTTCGCCAAAGGGCGAACATTCGCCCCTAAAATTTTCTATGATAGCTATTCTACATGAAAAATGCATGCTCTATTTCAAATTAAATCTAACCCAATAGTCCATTATTTTATTGCACGTAACTACTTATTCTTTCCACCAATGGATCATCCCACAACTGACATTCCTCAATCTGCATGGATCTTTTATCAATCACAATGTTAAACATAATATTTCCTTTGCATATGTCACTATCATTCCATTCCATTGTTGTTGTGAAAAAATTGCATGGATCTTTTATCAGTCACAATGTTAAACATAATATTTCCTTTGCATATGTCACTATCATTCCATTCCATTGTTGTTCTGAAAAAATTTTGATATCATGATTAGTGAAATTATTAATCAATATTTAATAGTGATTCTTCAACATCTATTCATGCAGATACATGAAATGTAAACAAAATATCACGACATGCTTCCTTTCACAAAATTATACATGCATTAATCATAAGTATATAACTATCAAAGCATGTATGTCAAATGAATACCACATTAACTAATATTCCCCTAACACAATCAGACGTTCCTTTCCAAGAGGAAAAGTACTACAACTAACTATGATCTTTGTGCATGTAAGTAAATAAGTTTTATTCAAAAGCGGCTATCCCTAGGCTATTCTTTTGTGTATGCAGTCATGTATTCTTTTCCAAAATCACCAATACAATAGATATTATTCTTATTCATGTTAATGTATTTTCTTTCGAAAACCACCTCTTCCAAATGAGAGTTATTCACAATGTCTATTGTACATGAAAAAACATGCTTTGTTCAAAAATACATCTAACATAATAGTCATTACTTTCTTGCACCTAACTACTTGTTCTTTCCAAAAAAAATTAACATGACAACTATTCTTATTGCATGCTAAACACATCTTTCTCTTCAAGAGGAGCTAACTAAATCTTGCATGAAAATGCACTTTTCTATTTTCAAGATAGTAGAAACAAAAACACATTCTTTCTAACAAAAATTAATACGATTGATATTGTTTCATGTATCTCAAACATATTATTTTCCTAGAACTTAGCAATAGAATTGTTACTTATGTGCACATGTTCATTTTTTCAAGAAACTAATGAAAATAATGATATATTCTTTTAAGAAATCTAGCTCAAGAGCTCTTATATCCATGCAAATATATAGACTTTTCCGCCAAGGAAAGATAACAGCATACTTATGCATTCTCTACATGCAAATATATATTTCCTTTTCGAAGAAATTATTCTTTTACTGCACACAAAAATATATACTTTATTCCCAAGAAATCATTGTTTTCAACCAATTCTATTAGATTTAGTTATTATTTTTATGCAAGTGAATGAATATTTCTTTCTTTATTTTCACATGTAATCAGATATTTTCAATATCACAATCCTCATCCTTTTCGACATGAAATATGTGTTCTTTTTAAGATAATCCCTATTACTTTACCCTCACTTCAATACATACAAACACAAAATCTTTTCAATAAACAAACATGTGTTCTTGTTCTTGTATGTACAAGATTCATATACAGAAAACGGCCTTTATTTTTATCAATTGATGGGCAAAACACGTATGAAATCAACAAAATAACTCTTTTTTTATTATTTTATACACACAAGATGCACATATAATCTTTCCCAAAAACATGTAAACTTAACCTATCTTTTCTTTTCTTGGGCTTATGAAATTTTTAAATCATTTCAATAGATTTAACAATATACTTATCTTTCTTTGCAGAGAACCATGGGCTCTCTTAGCATAAAACTTGTGCAAATCTCTTGCCATTGCAGAGCCTCATGAACCTTTCGTACCATCATCACCATTTACACATTTTTGAATGATAAACATAGAGGGGATGAGCTCATGGGAGAATGTGTCAATACGGGATTGGGAGATAGTTACAGGACAACAATGTTGAATTTACAGTGTCGTGGCCCCATCACTACACATACACCATCCATTAGTCTTGCCACCATCATATTGATAATGAGCACAATCTTTGAATTCTAATAGCTTTTCCTAAAATACAGATCTGACAATACTAGTAATACACCATCCATTAGTCTCGCCACCACCATATTGATAATGAGCAGACTCTTTGAATTATAATAACTTTTCCTAAAATACAGATCTGACAATACTAGTAAATTGTTAATATATATGCGCGAGGGCACCCAGCAATGAACTCTGTAGAGACCCCACGGACACAGGAAAACACATACCAATCTCCATATAGTTTATTAGATTCTCCATTACCACACCAAAACACAACCATGACTCGTTGCATGGTGGCATCGTTTGTCTGTGTTACTCGAAACCAGCTTCCGAATGCGGACCGTCCTTCCATTTGTAAAGATCAACCATCCTCATTGTGTTCTGGCCAGAAAACTAGGGCATGTATAATAGTTAGCCCATCTCTCTCTTAATCGCATTTCTTTTTTTTCTAAAGACGAAGAAAATTTTCCTCCAAATCTTTTTTTTTCTAAATTAAGAAACTCCAATTTTTTTTGAAGACCAATAAAATTTTTCCCCGAGTCTTATTTTTTTTAAAAGCTAAGAAAATTTTCCTCCAAATCCAAATCTTCGTTTTTCTCGTCTTTCCAATTTCATCGATGTTTAAAGTTTTAAACTAGTTTTTCAACTAATTTCCTAATTTGTAACCAAGTGAAGGTATTGCTTTTCGCAACCAATTCTGGATTGGATTAATAATGGTAGAAGTAAATATTATTACTTTCTATGAACGCCACGGAATTTTCGGATATTAAGAGATGTTGAAGGTATGGAATGAAGTAATAATAAAAAGTTAAAAGTTATTTATGGAGAGGCGATTTTTAGATTGGTTAAGTTAGGTAAAATATAAATTAAAAAGAAAATAAAATAAAAATAATATTATATTTATTATTTATAATGCTAAGATAATTATTTAATTTTAATTTTATTTATAATAAAAATAGTTCGTAGATTAATTTATTTTTCAATTTTTGAAATATA
The DNA here is from genome assembly GCA_000404065.3 of Pinus taeda. Lineage (NCBI taxonomy): Eukaryota > Viridiplantae > Streptophyta > Pinopsida > Pinales > Pinaceae > Pinus > Pinus taeda. Next base: position 18,023 of record APFE031408666.1, read on the forward strand.
TAAGGATTAAATCTATTTGGATCATTTCCAAAAAAAATATTTGATCTCTTAAAATTATGATGGATTTAAGTTGATTATTAATTCTATAATTGACATTCATATTAGTTAAATTCTAATTATGGTCATCTTATTCTATCTGAGCACATTTATGGCCCAATATTTAAGGATTCAACTTTATTATTTAAATCATTTACAATTTTATTTTTCTAAGATGGATTTAAGTTGATCATTAATTCTATAATTGACATTCATATTAGTTAAATTCTAATTATGATCATCTTATTCTATCTGAGCACATTTATGGCCCAATATTTAAGGATTCAGCTTTATTATTTAAATTCATTACAATTTCATTTTTTAAAATTGTTGACTCCCGTTTTTAATTTTTTTAAATTTTTATATTAATAATAATATTTATTTCTAACTTAGATAATTTAATTATTTAATTAATTAACATTTAGTAATATTATTTAATATTTTATACAATCATTATTCATTAATATTAACGTTTTTCATAAATATTTTATTTATTTTTTCATAACTGTTCCCTTCCCAATTCCAATTTTCTCAATACTTTTATTAATTCACTATGTAATTTTTATTTGAGTATAAAATCATAATTTGTCATTTGACCCTAATAATCTTTTTCAAATTAATTATTTATTATAATTAATAATTGGTATAATATTTTAATTTTTAACTATTATATTTTGTTTTATGTATTACTGAGATATTATTATGAAATTATTTTCTGTGTCAAGACAACTCAACTCAATTACACAGTATCCTCAAACCAACACAGAAACCAATATCATTTAGTTTTTCTAAATTTACCTAGTTTGAAACCAGCATCATGTAGTTTTTCTTAATTTACCACATTTCTTGAAAGTGTGGTAAATCTATTAATTATCAACTGAGAGTTATTCGTGGGAATTAAACAAACCGATTGCACTTCATTTCGTGTGACAAATTAGCCTGATGTAAAGTAATTATCTATGTGACTTTAATAACACAATTTGATCAGCTAGCAGAAATATATACTGTAGGAGATAACTCTGTTAATTAGTAAATAAGAGAGCTTTTGACAGAATGATTGGAGTTCGTTTTTACTGAGTGATTGGCGTGATGAAAATACAACTAACTGAAAGAATTTTTGCCCCAAGGAAATGAGTAGTTGCACCTCGCGTTGCGTGTGCCATTGGAGCCATGAAAATTATCTAGAGCAGTTTAACCATTAAACCATTATACTTTTTAGTTTTTGATTAAAAAAAAGCTAATATAATTTTTAGCAGGATAGATATTTTATTCGTTTAAATTGTACTTTTAATTTATAAATACATTTAAACTACTGATTGCACAACTGAAACTACAAATTGTAAAAGCTCTGCAAAATTTTATTGACTTAAAAAAGGGAAAGAAAAATGTAAGAATTAAACTGGTACAAATTATTCCAGTCAGCCTGCATATGGCAACTTTTTTTTATCGTGGAAGAGAAAAGATATCAACAACAATCTACCACTACATTCCCTGTTAATACACGTTATTCCCCGGCCGTCCAGTTCATCCCTTGATTAATCATAGAGAAAATGTACACTAAAATGAGGCACTGGAAATTTTATTGCGAAAAAATAGATAGACATGTTTACAACTTACATGCGAAAAAGTAGATAGACATATGCTTACAACTTATATCCGAAGGACTAGGAACTTGAAGACTTGAAACACACTAATAAACGCAAGCGGAAGAATTGATCCAACACGACCAATATATATAGGATGAAAATAAACCAGTGCCTGCATATTGTACCATCGTACAATAACGATTATTCAAAGGACAGCTTTATAATATCGTCCCTGCAATTCAACGAGATTAGATTAGATAAAATGAAGATCAATGAGATCAATGAAAGACATGCAGTAGAGAAGTTTACCTTTATCAGTTAGCAGGATGAGGAGGAGGAGTAAACTTGTAGTGTGGGGGGGATTTGTACTCTGGGGGAGGAGATTTGTGAACTGGAGGAGGATATTCTATGGGCTTGGGAGGAGATTTGTGAACAGGGGGAGGATATTCTATCGGCTTGGGAGGAGATTTGTGAACAGGTGGAGGAATCACTTCGTGCTTGGGTGGAGATTTATGCTCTTCTTCATGATGATGATGGTGATGTTTGTGAAAGTGATGATGAGATTCGTGTTCTGGAGGAGGATATTTGTGAACTGGAGGAGGAGACACTGTTGGCTTCGGAGGAGATTTGTGGAAAGGAGGAGAATATATGGGCGCGAGAGGAGATGCTATGGGTTTGGGAGGGGATTTCCAAACTGGAGACGGTGGAGAGTAAGCAGCCCCACAGTTATATGCCTGGAGGCATATCATTGCGAAAAAGGCGAGAAGGAAGGCGGAATGAGTCCCTGACATATTTGGCAACATGAGGACCGAAAGACAGTACTGATGGAATGGAATGTGAAAGAGATGGAGATGGTTTATATAGACAGCCAACTGTGAAGGTGGAAGTGCAGATTCATTACAAAGTGAGTTTCCAGATAGGTTTTTTCGGTGCAGAGAGTATCCGCTCGGCTAGGAAATGGACAAATAATTACTGAAGGTGATGGAATCGATTACCTAATATGCCCTTGCCTGTTGCTTCGTTCGCTCGCTCCGATGTATCGCCAGCACATACATGTTGCTTCGTTGGCCCAGTCCGATGTATCGGTCGCTGCTAAGCATATAGTATTGGCATCTCTCTGCTTATTTATTTGTTTCAACATTATCTTCCGTGCCTGGCGAATGGAGTTATCGGTAAACTGACTGTGTGTATCGACAAAATAATTGGTCACAGATTGCATATTGATATGGTAAGAATTTAAATCATACTCTGTACACGAAGTTAGAGGTCTCCAACATGTCTTTGTGGGTCGAGAAAATATTAAAGTTTTTTTTTACGGTCGTTATCTATGGAGTGCAATACAGTAGATTTTTGAAGAACGTGGGAATTTTTTAATTAAGAGTAGGTATCTCGATAGGAGTGGGGAATTTTTAATTCAGAGTCAGTTTGACGATAGCAGTATCATATCGTTCAATCAATTTAATTAATAGGTAGGAAAGTATAAGTACTTTGGGCAGATAAACTACTTCGTGATTATTAATTTCTTTTTAAATATGTTATGGAGTTCAAATTTTTATCCTTTATTTAAAGGAATTTAGTGTTTTGAAAAAAAATAAAATTAAACATTCAGGAAAAAAATAAAATTAAACATTCAGATTGTGGAGAGTTTATAGTAAATTGATCTTTTTATATTTTTAATATAAAAAAATTAAATCAAATTTAATTAAAAAGATATGTGGAATTTTTTTTAAATATATAATAATTACATTAACCATATTTCAAAATAAAATACACTTATTAATATAATTATTTATTATAATATAACATTTTTAGAATATAAATATAACTTTATATCTATTTTTCAAATATTTCATTAGACCTTAGTTTTGAAAGTATTGTTATTGTAATTTTTGTGCCATGTGGATGTTTGTGCAATGTTTTTATAAAAAATGAACATGATGGAAATAATATATCTACCACTAGTTACTTCCTACCACTATTTATGTTTTCTTCAACCCTTTAACATGTAGGAGTAAAAGTGTAAATATGCAAATTTAGAATTAGTTACTACCCACCAACAAATTTTGCAAGTCTTTATCTTTTAATAGGAAATTAGAAGATGAAGACTTTTCATATTTGAGCATAAACATTTTTTTATATATATAATGTTTTTAACGATATAAAAGATAATAATATTTTGTTAATATATCTAAAATAATATGACAAAGCAGAAAAAAGCTCTCCAAACAAATAAATTCAATATTTATATTAGATGACTCCTTTTGCTCCTATACTCAGTATACTACATGCCTCCTAACAACGTGGAGGCATATCTTGATTTTGGTGATGCATATCTTAATTTCAGTTTTCTCTTTTCTGGTTCTTAACTTGCAATTAATTTCATTATCATTACAATAGTAAGTATTGATATGATTATGTCATTATGGGTTTTTGAGTTTTCTTTTGAAATATTTAAACATATTGGGTTCTCTCAATCATCATGCAATATATGTACAAAGTGATTTCTATTGTTTATTGTGTTGTTATAACTTGTCAATCTTTCTATGTGTCAGAACAAGTTTTCATATTTTATATTCTTTCGTGTATGGTTTAGGTTTGTTTTGGTTCTATAATCCACTTGACATTTTTAGGAACAATCAACATTTATTATATTTTTTCATTTTATTAGCATATGGGTGCATTGTGAATGGATTTGTCTTTAATGAGACTTTTTGGACTTTCCAGTGCATAAAACCTATAAAAAAATTTGAAGTGAAATCATGAATTGTGTTATTTAAGCTCATATTTTTACTATATATATGGATTGAGCACCCCAAAAGCCCCCTAGGTCATCAATAAATTCATGTTAGAATAGGAGTTGTCTATAATGCGACTTTTTGGAGATTCCGGTGACGGAATCCGGCGGAAGAAATTGAGGTTAAATCTTGATTTGTTGCAGTTAAAATGGTTTTTTAACTGCATATTTGGATTCAGCACCTTGGAAAACCCCTGAGACGCTTTGATTGTGCAGAAACTAGCTATCAAACTTGCAATTCCAATAATTTACTGCCAGATTTTGACCAGAAAAAACCGCCGGAAAGGCTTTCAAAAAGTCGCGTTAAAGACAACTGCGTTAGAATATAGACAATTCAGACCCCTATAAAAACAATTGAGGTGAAATCTTGATTTGTGTTACTTAAGCTGGTTTGGTTTTTTACTGTATATATGGATTGAACACCCTAAAAACCTCCTAGGGCATCAATACATATGGATTGAACACCCTAAATCCCTCCTAGGGCATCAACAAATTCCAACCTCAAAAATCCACGAGAAAAGCTTCCAAAAATTGTCACTAAAGACAACTCAACTCTGAATTGTAGTGCTATGGTGTTTGTGACTTCAATATTTACATAAAATTACAAGACACGACAATAAAATATTACAAAAGCCCAAAAGCAAAACTACCCCTCGATAAAATAATTCAATCTTATTGGCCAACTTTTTTATTGTTTGACAATTTCAAAATTTCACTACATTGATGTAGATTTTTACTAGAAAACCCAAAAGTGATTGTAAGTATTCATAAGTGATTTAAAGAAAAATTTTGTTAGGGCTTCCATTCAAAACTTAACACTTAGAGAGGTATTTCCAACTTCAAGTTTTGTTACATCTTCCATTGAAGGTAAACAAAGTGATTGATAGTGAGGATGTCATGGGTGAATTTATGTATAATTATTACCGAGCAACAAACCTTATCCCATTGAGCACTCATTATGCAAGTATTGGTAACTTTTTCTTTCACCTTTTTGTACGTTTTCATTTTTCTTCATTTCATTTCAATGTGATTGTTTCTTGTTATGTTCTTAAGAAAATGTCTTCTCAATTTGTAGAAGTGAGAGGACATATCTATATATTGTTTCAATAACATGGATTTTATAATTCATTATTGTTCAGTTATTTAGGAAATAAATAGATCTTTTCACATTGTATATTTTTTCAATTCAAATTAATAGAAAATATTTTCAAATATTTTAAGATTATTTACAAATTTCGAGACAATATTCCCATATTTATAGATTATTTCCAAAAATAAATTAAGGCAAATGTGCGCTGCTACTCTTTCAAATATAAATTTAATTAGTGATAGTTCTTATTGTGTACTTTTTAAATTAAAAAGAATATTTTCACATATTTTGGGATTATTTATAAATTTTAGAGTATTCTTATATTTAGGAGTTATTTACACACTTTTTTTTTAAGAATAATATGCAAGTGTCTTAACCTTTGAAATATGATTCTAATCAGCAATAATCCTATCTAATTGTATCTTGTTAGTTTTAATTTACACTTGTCACATTCTCATTACATACATAATTTTTTTTATTTATTTTTACTGTATACCTTATATATGCATTCACTATATAATACATGTTTGATCAATATTATGATGCACGTGGGCTTAGTGTCTTTCATGCAAATGCCACACATTTATATCACTTTAACATATGTTTTGAATGATTGTTATAATGTATGCATAGCGCTTTAACATATGTTTGATGACTGGTTATAACCCTGGTTTGACTGAGCTATGTGGCTACACACAATGCCACCGTATTGCTCTTTCATATGGGGTTTTATTGTGTGCTTTGACTTCACCTACGAACCATCTATTAGTTTGCCAGTTCTTCGATGAACTTAAGGAGGCTCGGCCTTGGCGGTGTTCCCGCAGCTCCTGCAGGTGCCAACTCGTTCTAACCTTAATGACTGCAATACTTGATGAGGCAGGTGGCAAGACCTGGCTACTTGGCCCATGTGACTCCTCAGTCACAGCGTTTTCGGCCTTTACGCCTAGCATTCCCGCCTTGCATCGACGGTCAGGATCTCGCCAATGCATCCGAGGGCTGGAATGCACACTAGGGTTTAACTTGTTACAAAGTTTATTCGACCATCTTTGGGGCTCATTCATTTGTTCGGCCCCTTTCGACTCTGTCTCAGAGTTCACCCTCAGGTTCGATCTTACCAGCACCGCACATTACATCTGCAATTGCTCTGAGAGCAGGAGAGTGCATGACATTAACCCTACACAGGTATGGCACCTCACCTCTTAGGTTTTATAGCTTGTTTACTCTTGCAGCGTCATACATGGATAACGATTTCTTATGTCTCGGGTTTCCTTGTTACAGGGCGCATTGTTGGGTTACCTAAACCCCTCTGGTGGCGCTTCGACCATTAACCACATTGTTTACACCCTCTCGGCAACTGAAGGTATATATTTAGTTTTTCTGTGTTGCTCCTCACAACGCTCATGAACTGTCAATTGAGTTGTTCGGATATGGGTTTTGCAGACTGCCGTGCTAGCGAGGGTTTCCTTGCATCCTTGGCTAAGGTATTTCACACAAAAACCCTCTCAGGTCGTATTTGGGTTTTCTTGTCTTCTGGTCAATTTCATTATCGACCGATGGAGTGGTATCCACATTGGAACCCGTCTGAGTTTGATATATATATTTAAGAACTTAATGTGCTTGTAATGCAGCCCTTGAAGGCACGCGCAATAATTTGTTTACTCTGTCCATCCCTGGACATGTGATTTAGTTCTGGCTGTAACCGCACATTTGACTCTGGGTCCAGGTTCTTGTTTTGGGAATTTTCTATTGTTAATGAATGACAGACTTTACCTTACGGTTCCCCACCGGGTATATATTTATTCTGTAATTTATAACAAAGCTGTGCATAGTCTATATTTTTATGGTAATAGGACCTTGAATACTATGAATGTATTTTGGATATTTAACCGTCCTCAGAACAAGAGGCGACAGTTATAAGTTACCCATGTTCTGTTTAATTTCTTGATTCGTCTGTTGGTCATTTATCATATAGTTTCAGGTCCTGATGAACTCGTATGTCTTGATTAAAAGGTTGGCTGTACATATGTATTCTTCCTTAGGAAATGTCGTAATGTATATGCATATTCTCAGAGTTATACTTGTAGCATGTACAGGATCTATTATGGGGTTTTCGTCTTTCCTTGCTTCTCTTTATGCTCTATTCTGCTTTACCTAAGCGAATCAGCGAACATGTATATTTCCACATTACTAGCATATTGAAAAGAAATACATTTTTCTGCTCTCTGTCTTACAGTTTATAAATGTAAATCCCCTGGTCGAGATACTCCATTTCTTGTTTTTACGTAGTCATAGTCTTTAATATGATAACCGTGAGTTGGTTTTCTTTTTGTCGAGGAGTTGAAACCCAACCACTGTCGGCGCCCTCACTCAGACCTTGGATGTGCCAACTTGTTCTTTTGACATACTAAGAAGTGTTTGTCTACATGCATAGGTTCTGCACGGTTGTTTCCGTTATTTACTGTTCTGTGGTTACTACAAAGTCTGTCTCTTCGACTATATTATGACAGGGCGATTGTTGTTTAACAACTGGTTTCTCCCTTATTATTCCATAACTAGGCTCTGGCTTAATACTTTCGTAGCCGCTTTGTTTACTACACAGCTAGATTTGGTTTAAGTCTCTTGACTTACAACTGAACGTTTCATTTTCAACTACACACATGCAGTTACTTAATACCATAACAGTGGTTTAGGATAATAACCCTACAACAGATTCACTGCGTATATAAACAGTATCTAGGAAAATAAACATAGTTCCTTACTTACATATTGCAAATTATACTGTAAATCTATATTCTTTCAGGGACTTTACAACTTGAATCCGTACCTGGTTCACAGTATCAGAAATGGTTTCTCAAGCAAGTCACCTGTGCTTGTTTCTGCTCTTCCACCCAGCCATGAGATCCATCCCTCAGACAGAAGTCACCCCCCTAGCCATCTTGCAGACCTCAAGTCCTCAGCAAGATTTTTCACTTTGTGCTTGGTTATCTGATCCTCACCAGACTTAACTAGTATTTTCTTTTTTCTCTTCTCCCTTTTTCCTCTTCTTGGGAAAGGTCTCCTCTATCTGTCCACACAGCCCAGAGCTTCCCCCTACAGCCAGGAATTTTCCTGTTTTTTGGGAGGGTAGTTTTTTTTCCAGTTATTATAACTGAGCATTTTCTTTTAAATCCACCTCCTAGAGGCTACCATCATTTCAAGAAAATATTAAAATTACTTTTATAAAATAGTTTGTACAGTCTTGTTCTTTTAAAACATAACAACAACTATTTTACTGTCTTTTACCATAGTAGATTTTCATATTTACATAATCTGGGGTTATCACATCTCCCCCTCCTGAGATTGGACATCGTCCCGATGTCTGTCTCCCTTAAACAAATTCGGGTAAGCTTCTCTAAGGAGCTCTTCATCCTCCCAAGTGGCATGTTCAGGCCCATAATGCTGCCATTGTACCTTAGCTTGGGAAATAACCCGTTTCCGCAGCTTCACTTCTCTCCAGTCGAGAATGGTCAGTGGTTCGACTAGAACCTCGCCTTCCGGCTTGACCTGCAATCAGCAACAGATTTAGTTATTTCTTGTTTAAGAACAAAGCTTACCTAAAATGATCAGATTAGTTCTTACCCGAACATTCTGACATTGAATCACATGTTTAGGATCGTAAACGTATTGTTTTAATACGGTTACGTGAAAAACATTGTGGATTTTAATATGGCTTGGTAGGGCGAGTTGATAAGCTACTGGCCCCACTCTTGCTAAGACTTGAAAAGGTCCAAAATAGCGAGGTGCTAGTTTGGCACATCCGCTCCACTGTAAGGTGCTTCTTCTAGGTTGAATTCTTACAAACACATTGTCCCCAACTTGAAATTCTTTGAACCTTCTCTTTCGATCAACAAAACTTTTATGTCTGTCCTGAGCAGCTTTTAAGTTGGTACGCACTTTCTTTACCATGTCTTCCATTTCCTTGAGCATGTTAGGTCCAATTCGTAACCTATCCTCAGGTCCACCCCAACTTGCGGGTGTGCGGCACTTCCGCCCATACATGACCTCAAAAGGACTCAGCTATGTAGAGGGGTGATACCCATTTTTATATGCGAATTCGACCAGGTGGAGATATTCTTCCCATTGTGTTGGCTTCATCATAACACATGCTCTCAGCATGTCCTCCACAACCTGGTTCACTCGTTCTGTTTAGCCATCTGTTTGGGGATGGTAAGCTGTACTAAAGTTCAGTTGTGTTCCCAGTTTAGCAAACAATGTCTTCCAAAAGGTTGATGTAAACTTAACATCACGATCGGAGATAATTACCTTCGGGAGTCCATGCAATTTGAATACATTTTGCATAAAAATATGAGCGATTTGCACAACCTTATAAGTTGATTGCACAGGTATGAAGTGTGCTGCCTTACTCAACTTATCCACTACCACCATAATGGAATCATTATTTTTCTTCGTTCGAGGCAATCCGGTTATAAAATCCATGGAGATAGTCTCCCATTTCCATTCCGGAATGGGTAAGGGTTGTAGCAGCCCTGCTGGATGCAAATGCTCCGCCTTAATCTGTTGACATTCTAGACATCATGCTAGATACTCAGCTACCTCCTTCTTCATTTTTGGCCAGTAATATTCTTTTCGAAGAGCGGTAACCATTTTCAGGTAACCCGGGTGCCCGGCATAATGGCTGATATGAAATTCATCCAGAATCAGCTTCTTAAGATTATCTTCATTGGGTACATATAGTGTTTTGTTAAAATACAGCACTCTGGCATCACCCAGCTCATACCCCTGTTGTGTTTCTTTACTAGAAAATTGTTGTACTTGTTGTTTAATTTGCTGGTAAACAGCATCATGTTCAGCTGCTATTTTTATCTTTTCCAATAGAGTACTCTGCCATTTACTAACTAAAATCTTACACACGCATTGTACTTTTCGACTTAATGCATTAGCCACTCGGTTATCCTTCCCCTTTAAATGCTTAATTTCAAAGTCGAACCCACTTAAGAAGTCGACCCAACAAGCTTGCCTCGCATTTAAGGTGGGTTGACTAAAATAGTTTATTAGGTTGTGGTGGTCTGTTAGCAACAGAAATTTTCTTCCCAAAAGGTAATGTCACCACATTTTCAGGGCATGAATAACAACTGTCAGCTCCAGGTCGTAAGCAGAGTATTTCTGCTCATGTTCTTTCAGCTTCCTTGATTCATATGCAATGACTCTTCCTTCTTGCATCAACACTCCTCCCACGCCTTCTTTACTAGCATCAGTGCAGACCACGTAATCCTTATTAGGATCAGCTATACTCAATAT
>APFE031408675.1:0-26128 GCA_000404065.3 Pinus taeda
GTTGGGGGCCTGTTGGGCATGGAATCCCCCCAAGGCATGTTTTGGGGCTCAAAGCCCAAGTTTTGACCCGATATTGTTGTAACGACTCCGCGAATTGTGGGCACGGAGCGCGAAATGTATGATAGAGTCACAGGGTTGTCCGCCCTAGTTTTGTAATGTACTGTCGGCTGGATAGACCTACCCATGGTCCACGGACCATGCGATTGTATGAATAAAGTGAGGCTCTAAGTGTAAAAGATAGCATAGTGAAGGAGAGAGAAGAAAGAGTCTAAGTATCTAAGTGTGTCTTTGGGTCGTAGGATAGGAGAAGGCTTTGTAGCTGAGTGCATAAAGGCCTAGTAGTCTGCAACTGAGTGCGCGGACCCCTGCAACTGAGTGCGTAGGGCGGAGTCGAGTTTGTAACCAAGGAAGAAATTAATAAACAGAAGTTTTGTTACCAATTTGGGTATCTGTATTTAGGTTAATGCATGTTTGATATAAATTGCAAATATATTGTTTATTTACTTTGCGCACCTGTATGAATGATTTATGTTGTTAAGTATAACTTAAAGCATGCAAGTAGGCTAAGATAATTAACTAGCAATGGAATGCCAGTGAAGTCTTTGGTAATAATGTAGAAGCACAACATTTAGCCCTTGAGTAGGGCTGCGTGAAGGCAACATTTCAGGTTGCAAGGTATGGGAAAGTGCATGTAGCGACGTGCGCACAGGGTCGAAACACAGACCACTTGAACTCATCAGACATCTCCAGGGTGCGGAAACCTGGTTCTAGCACCCTCCCATACTACTTCGGGTGAGACCTTAGTTGGCACTCCGCGGATTGTTACCGAAAGGGCCAGTAGTATCGGGGTTTGTTTGGCTAAATCACCTCTGAACCTAGGTCAGTCCCCAAATTGACAAAAACATGTATGGAATCCCAAACATGACTCCACATACATCAAGAGGAACCACATCTAGATCTACTTCATCAATAAAATCAACAATGATAACAAATCTAATTTTACATTGTTTTATTAACTTCAGCTTTACATCCCTATTTACCCATCCAATGGGTATGGATTTGGATGATCACGAACTTCCAGCCCCAACTTCTTGACCAACTCTAATATAATGAGATTCTCTTGTGATCCTGAATAAAATAGAGCATCAATATTTTCCTTCTTGACTTGTATCTTTATATGGAATAGTTTTTCCATTTACTTCTCTTCCTATTGTTGAAGGCTACTTAGATTCACCTCTTTCTGTACTAACATGTAGATGATCTTCTCATCCATGTTTGAGTTGCTTTTAATTTGGTTGCTCGAATTTGTAGCCATTAGAATCTTCTTCTTATTATCTTTCTTCTTGTTCTTTAGGTTTAGCTTTGGATGCCACTTCCAACACTTCTCCTCTGTATGGCCATCAATGTTGCAGTGGTTGCAGTGGTTACTAATATCTTTGCACTAGTGTGTTGTGGCTACCATCTTTTTATCTTTTCTCCCTTTTTGCTTCTTCTTCCCCTCCTTAGAAGATTTTTGTTTCTCCTTCCACTTTGATCCACTTGATTACACTCTCTTCAGGCCTACATTCTCTAGGTACTGTGCCTGTACACAAGCCTCGTCCATCGATTTGGGCTTGAAAAACATCACTTTCTCTCACAGATGGTTGTGCAGACCCCCAAAATACTTGAGAAGTACATTTGGGTTTTTTTGAGAGATACCTGTTACACAGTATTTTGTCACACCTCCTGCACTTCCCTGTGACATACCCTAAAGTGCCCAAAATATGACCATAATGCAAAGTACTCATTCATATATGCAGTTCAGAGCCTTCCTAAGACATTGATTGGAAAATTCCTTGAGATTCCCTTGAAGGAAATCGCTCTTTAACCCTATTTGAGCATCATCGCTCTTATGAGGCTAAAAACTGTCATGGTCGCATGTTGCACTATACTCAGTTCATGATGACATTGCTATGTTTGCTCATATACTCGCAATGATCCAAAAAATGAAATTTTCCCAAATAGGATAGGAAGCTTTGTGATCTAGAAGCTTCCAGAGCGATGAGCTGGAGGTGGTTTCACATAGATGAGGACGAATCCTCCCATCTTGACCTCTTTGCCTTATCCCCATGAGCTACCTCCTTGAGATGTGGACCTAATCCTATCTTTGGAGAAGTCCTAACTCCCTTTCCCAGTCTATAAATTCATCCTCTCCCATTCCCAAATGGTTGGTCAGGTTAGAGGTTGGGTTGGTCTATGTCCATTTGCACCCCTATGTTGAGCTTGTGCTTAGAGTTTATTAATTAGACTTGGAGAAGGAGTGTTTGGAGAGTTTCTTGGCTTGGAATTGGATTACCACTCAAGGAGAGCCTTTCAACATCAAGGCTATGGTTGTAAATTTCCTTAAATAAAATACAATTGTTGGTTCATCTTCCCAAAATATATATGTTCATGTATGTATTATCTTGGCATTCCTTGATCAGCTAAGTAGGTTATTATTGGATTTGCTATTGGTTTTGGTATGCTTTGTTGTCTCTCGATCACTTGTGCGGGTACATAAGCGTTGAGAGAAGCAGGAACAAGTTCGTGACATAAGAGGTTCAAGGCCCTCAACAAAGAAAATCAGAATAACATCAGAACGAGGTAGGTCATCTCTTTCGTTCTAATTTTCAATTATAACCTAGGAAGATGTCTAGTTGATTCACTTCAATTGCTAGACCCACTCATTGGGCTAGAGGAAACATCTTTGTTCACAGAGAGGATTAAACTTGTCAACAAAATGGTGACTCTGCTGGGGATCCTATGACCCTTTCCTTCCCTTTCTTCACCTTGTCTTTTGACTAGTTTGACCAACCGTCGATTTTTCAGCTTGTATACATCAGTCTGGGTTTATACCATCACTGATTACTATCATAGAGTGCTAATTCAAGATTTTTCCTTGGAATATTTTTAGCTTTTTCCCATGTTCCTCGCACATCACGGGTTTAGCCTTAACAATCGCAATGGCATCACGGTTTTTACCTTTACAGTCGTGATGAAAAGGCTTTTCTTCATTTTTTGGTCGCGCTGAAATCATCACTACTCTTGCTATACAAAGTAGTGATGCCATCACAGGTTTTCCTATGCAAAGTAGTGATAATCGCGGGTTTGGGTATATAAAGTAGCAATGATCCTTGAATGTGAGAATTTTTGAGGTTTCTTCCTAAGAATCCAGTGTATCTTTGTAAGGACCCAACTATAGGTCCTCTAACTACTTCTACACTCATTCAAATAAATTTCACTAATTTTCATAACAAGGAAAATTTCATGTTTATAAAACATCATAATCATGAACATAAATTAATTTAATCTACAACATGTATAACTTGTAACAATTTATCTGCAACATGTATAACTTGTAACAATTTATCTGCAACATGCATAACTTGTAATAATTTACATAACTAAAATAAATGACTGATAATACCTATTCCAATAGCTTAGTTGAGATGCTTATGAGCTCCTGACTCTGTTGGGATGCTCCTCTTGACTATCAGACTGGATTACCTCCCAGCCAACTAGGAAGTAATTCCTAGCCTAGGGAACCTCCACAAGTTCCCTAGCCCTCCGAGCCCAAGTCCAACCAGATGTAGTGTGTCCAAGTTTAACAAACACTCTCTAGATCCAAGTTTGATCTCCTTCTCTCCCTCCTCTTTCCCCACATTCCTCCCTCAAAACAACATCCCCCAAAACAAAGCCAAGGCCAAGGATCCCCCCTCTCCTCTCATCATCCTTCCCCTTTTATTCCTCTTCCTCCCATCCACCTCAACCACCTATCATTAATGTCATGACTACCCCCTCATCCTTTCATTTAGTACCCTTGACTTTTCTTACCATATCTTCTCCCAAGTAGATTCGAGAAGACTTTTTGGGGATAAGATATGGATATTTGATTTGGAAATTAATTGGAGAAGACCATATCTTCTCCCAAGTATATTTTGAGATGCCACCTTGGGATATAGATATTTAAATTGGAATAAATGGAAGGAGACCATATCCTATCCAAAATTAAATTTGAGAAGACAAGTTGGGAATTGAATAATAACAATGATACAATTTATATAAGTAAATAAAAATTACAGTTTCACAACTCTAAGTATATACCAATATTTCTTGATAATTATAAGTTAATATTTTTAGGTAAATAAAATTTGCATGATAAGATTAAGTAGGGCATTACATACACCCCTCCTTCAGAATACTTTGTCCCGAATTTAGAGTGAAAAAGATACAAGGAGTTCGAACGCAGTTTGACAATAAGGCATAACAAAATAGAGAGAGAGTTATAGTAGTAAAATTTAATAAGTCAGGCAATGATACCACTTCCCATCAAGAGTCTCCAAATAATATATATCCTCCTATCCTTCCTAACCTATTTCCATTCCCACCCTATCCATCCTCTACTGTTATATACTATGGCATCGACTATACTAATATAACCACTGATAAAACCAATATGGCGGAAGTGTCGACTATATCGACCTAACTTCCCCAGCACACAACTGGAAATCTTCTACACATCTAGGGGAGCATGTCTATCACTGCCATCCCACGATTCCAGTTTTGGAGGTTACACGATGGGAAATACCTCCACCCCTCCTTACAACTAGGGTCAACACCAATTGGCAGTCGTCATCACATGTCTAGGGGAGCATGTCCATCACTTCCCTCCCATGATTCCAGGTTTGGAGGTTACATTGTGGGAAATACCTCCACCCCTCCTTACACTAGGGTCAACACCCTAATATGGACCACACCACGACGCTGGTTGGATACTTGTCATCGAATAATCCACTCAGGTAGTCTTTTCATCTGCCATTTACATTTTACTTATGTCATAAGAGTGCATACCAAGTAGATACAAAATATAATAGAATAATGTACATCATAGCTTTCCACATTAGATGTCTCATCCTTCCCCAAAGGAAGAGTAGATCTTGGTTATCATATAGTTCTTTCCAGTTTGCACGTTAGTTCTCATTCATGCATATATATAATAACAAAATATATATAGATAAGTGATCTTAAACATCATGTTATTAAGTCTATTATCCACGTGTCAATTTTGTAGTTCATACTGGAAATAAATCTTACATTAGATAATCACAATTTCACTAAGTCATTCATTAGATAAATCATATCCACTTAAACCATACATGAATCAATAACTCTGATAAGTCATGCACTAGATAAATCATAACCAAGTAAGTCATGCATTAGGTCATACATCGAACATTTCAATCATCAATGCCTAATCCATCTAATTATTTATATAAGTAGTTTCACTTGTCCAACTAAATGCATCAATATTACATAGTGTTCATAAATAAATAACATGGAACTGCAAATAGAGCCTTAGCATAGGTAGCTATCTAATTCAAAATGGACATCATAAATGGTCAAAATTGAGGAGTAATTGTGACATATAGTCTTTGCATCCTCTTGGGTAGCAGATCTTGGGTCATACTTGTCCCATTGTATCTTAACTTGGTCCACCAAGTGATGCCTGAGCTATCGAACCCTATGGTATAATATTCATATTGGTTTGATCATTATGGTTCCCACATCTGAGAACTATAATTCCCTCCAGTCTAGTTTGTGGGATTCATCAGAAACATAATGTTATAGGATAGATACATAAAAACATCACGAGTTTTATGCAAGTGGGGTGGTAGTACAAGACAATAGGACACTGGTCCAATTTTCTCTTTGATTCTAAAAGGTCCTATAAATCGAGGTGGTAACTTCATACCTTTCTCAAACTGAATAGTGTTAGGAATAATGAAAATAAAAATAAAATAAAAATAAAAACTCGGTCCCCCACTTTAAAACTTCGATCGGTACTATGTACATCAACATAACTCTTTTTCCCATCCTGTGCTTCCTTTAAACTTCGTTGACTCTATCTTACCTATTGCTCCATTTTTTGAAACAATCCTATCATGACTATTAATGTGTTTTCCATCCTTTCATCGACTCAATGGTGTCCTGCATGGCCTCCCATATAGAGCTTGATAAGGAGGCATCCTAATTGAATTGTGGTAATTGTTATTATAGGAAAACTCTACCAATGGTAAGTACCTTTCCCATCAAGTCTAATTATCCATGACATACATTATAGGTGTATATTCTATAACCTGATTTACTCTTTTAGTATTTCCATCTATTTATAAACGATATGCAGTGCTAAGGTTTAACTAAGTCCCCAATACTAACTGCAAACTTGTCCAAAATGTATGTGTAAAGCGAGAGTCCTTATCAAAATGATCTTTGTGGGTAACCCATGTAGTTAGATAACTTCACCTATAAATAATGAAGCCAAAATGGGAGTAGTCTCTTAGACAAGGTAGTTAGCCACCTAGAGATACCAAATACATGGCCAAAATAGAATATGCTATGGTTGTTTCTCCAAGGAGAGAGCAACTCATCCTTCAAGAGTAATCCCATTTTTTTTTTTTTGCAAATAATGGTAATGACCACCTTTACAAGTGGAGTGACTTCAAAGAATATGCCAAGGTAATTAGAGCCTTGTAGACAAACTACATAACTCCTCTAAATGGAAATATTATATAGATGTTAGGGAATTATCTCCCAGGATCAACCAAATTGCCCATAAATAGTAATCCCATAGAAACATGTGCCACAATTGTCCATAAAGTTGTTATAACCTCCTCAAAGAAGCGGGGTGTCCTCAATCAATGTGCCAAAGTAGTTAAATGCACATGTACCAACACCTCTCCTCCAAGGAATATGATAAATAGTTCACCCTAAGAGATTGTGTAATGAGGCTAGGACACTCTCCAATATAGTAAATAAGGATCTTCCCAAACCAAGAGAAGCTATATGATACAATGTGAAAATTACATACCAAGTGACCAAAACCATGGGTTTTAATGTAGAAGACCACCCGAGCAAGGTCTGAATGCCTCCAAATGCATGAGAAGATGCCAAATAAGGGGAGTGATTTCCTCTATCAAGAAAATAACTACTCACAATATGCCACATCATAGCCAAATTATAAATATCCATTGGCATTCTTCTAACAGATCACAACCACTTTTCCATGTCATCAAGACATCCACCAAAAGGGACATCAATTATGCAACAAAGGGTGGGTGAAAAACAATTGTTGAAAATATAAAAGATAGAATATTGAATTTGGAGTTTATTATGAGCACATTTTGAATTTGACTTGGTGCCCTCTCCTCTAAGTAGAGTGCTTCTTTTAGCATAAGTTTTTATTTCCCACATAGGTGTAGTTTAAAGGTCACTCTTTTGTGCCATTATGGCAGAGCCAATGAAAAACAAAATGCAGGAACAACAACTGGGGAAAGGCTCCTTCATATCAAAGCTTTTGAATCCATTTATTCCACAACCGTACAAAAACAACAACAATGAATAAAGGCTTTTATGTCATGATAAAAAGAACATGAGGAGGTAACATTGTAAATTTAGAATCCCAAACTATAGAATAAAAATAATTTAGCTCCTATTAAATCTAATGGTAGTCACAATCACGATGATGCATTGAGAAGCGACAAGAGTCAAATATGATTCATTGTTGATTGTTGAACTAGAATCAAAGATGCCAAGTATGGTCATTTAAGGCCTAGTGCTTCAAGAGTCTAGCATAATGGGCATTGTTGAAGCTCTAGCACAATGAGCACTACGAAGGCTCATGTGATAAGCTAGAGATGGTTTTCAAGGGCTATGAAAAAATCAATGTAAGTTTTTTTTTTTTGTGGGAAAGGAGGGCATACATAGATACACATACAAAACCAATCATCTTCTGAACGAAAAATGCTTCATATATTACAATAAAAGCACAACCAATTTGCAACTACATTTTGGAGCAGAGGTCTAACAATAATGGCTTCCTCACTCAACACACAATAGAAAATCCAAGGTGTCAGCTTTAGCTCCTGCTTGAAAAGAGGCTAGATCCTTTTATGAAAGATAATCATAGCCATGATCGAATCTGCTAACTCAGCCTTGAAGGCTGAAAATTCTTCTAAGTTGAATTTGCTAAACTCCTTATTTGTTGTTGCCCTGCAACTCCTCCTCCACAAGAAATAAATGATTTTCTATATATCATACACCAAATATCTCCAACATGTTTCCTAATCATCTAGTTATCTCATAAGATAATTCCAACCACTTTTCATGTCCAACAAACAAAACTACATATTTTATTACAATCCAATTCCACATACTATGCATCAACTCCAAAAATCATGCCACATAGTCTGCTCCTTGTGACAAATATCACAATGTCCATTTGACCAGTCTATTGCATGGAGTTTATCCTCCACTGCCAGGCTCTAATGAAGGGCAATCCAAACTTTTAAACTTTGCAAATTAAGATTGCATATGTTGGGTTTTCATTAGTAAAAAGAGAAATGAAATAGAAAATCCTAACTACAATTTTGTGCAAGGAGGAGTTAGAAAATCACCTTCCTCCCATTTATTTATGTTCATTTTTCATTTAAGTTTCGATACTCAAAAGTAATTGCATCAGATGCACTTTATTATAAGCCAGAAAATAGCAACACACAAGACTATTACAAAATGCTTTTGTAGTGAAAAGTGTATATTGCAACTGCCATCGAACTTGACGAAAAAGAGTGAAGGAAAAAAAATGTCACGTGTTAACTAGATGACTTGGAGCAATAAAGCTGCAGCATGGCATCGGGCAATGATGTGCAACATTCCACTCTAATTCTGTGAGTATACTACAAAATTTGTTTCCTTAATTTTAAGTTATATGTTAACAATTCGGCAGAATCAATTCATGATTTTGAAACATCTAGGTGGAGAACTGAGTTTGTTAAGTCCATCCAGATTTCTATTCCAAATCTTGCTCTGATTTTAAATGAAATTGTGCATTGATATCAATAGAATAAGCTGAACATGGGTATGTACTCTACTCAGCTTCTTAGGTTGCAATTCAATGTTCTTGTTATAAATTAAAAGAAAAAACATCAAACAGAAAATAAATTAAAAGACAACTTGTTTCTCAATTTATCTTTTGCTTTCTTTTGGCCTGTAAGTTGGTGCTAATCAATATTTGCCCATTCTTGCATTACATACATTACTGATATCAAAAATATTCTATGGTCAGTTCCAACACATACATATAACAACATTGGTCTGTTTGCCAAGCCTGATGTGAGAACAATTGAACTTTAGCTAGATCCTTTACAAAAATTTTTGTAACCAAAACACAAATCACAAACACTCTTTGTGACCAAAACAAACTTATTTAGGGAAATCAAACTCAAATTATACAATTTCATTTATGTTTACGCTTACCGAACACAATTAATCTTGTTCTGGAAAAGAAATCTGCTCTTGGAAGTTTACCAGCCAATATAATTCCGCGAACATCACTAACCAAACATAAATCCATATCTAATTTCCCATGTAAATGCGTATTTTTTTTCTTTAAAAAAAAAAAGACCTCGTAAAAAACCCTCATAGTACTTCCTTGTGATCCATGGATGGTAAACTATTGGTGCCTAAGTTCCAAACACCTAACTCCAAGGGGATCAAGAGAGTTTAACCTTTGACATCCCCAGTTGGGAGAGAGATCTCGTGTTTGGCTCATGACTACTTGAACTAACCCTTGGAGCTTCACAAAATATTTATATCCTCACAAATGTTTCAAATTTATTCTTTTTAATTTTCATTTCAGAGTTTGTTGTTTTGACTATTGATTTTTGCTCCGACAACTAGTTGTGGAACTTAAACCCAACAACAAATTTTCCATTTTAGATTTCTTATATGTTAGTGAGAATAGAGTATATGTGGAAATTAAACCCAACAAGTTTCCATTATATATTTCTTAGTTATCAATGAGAAAGAGAAATCATAAAGTATAAATCACACCACTTCTCTAACAACTGATTTGTTGTCACATAAACAAAATATTTCTCTAGGCTCCAGAGACTTGCAAGCTTTCCAACATGCTAAGTAACTGTTGAACAATCACTGGGCAGGAAAACAACATATATTTCTGTTTTTATTTTTTATTTTTTTGGATGAATGATGTTTGCATCTCCCTTTCAAACTTCATGTTGTTTGAAAGAATGTTGAAGCTTATGCTAATTGTCAAATGTTAGTGACACCTGAAAACTCTATAAAGGGATTTTTTTTTAAAAGACATTGTTGGACATGTAATCTTCTCCTGGATTTTCATTGATTCCTTATCTTCCTTTGACATTGAAGGAACATGATAATTAATGGTTTAAATTTAACGTACTAACATTGATAATGTTATGTTTCAACTATTGCTGCCACTATAGTTCTCTCAACGTTCACTATTTACAGATTTTGTTATCTTAATAAACGTTGACTGTGTTTACTTTTTCTTGCTCACATGTCAAAGCTGTTGAAACCTTGATTTGGTAGGCTTCTAGTGGGTTTGCTCAATTCTATCACACCGAGTCAAATAGAGTATGTGGGTTTACTTGACATCTACATTTTTCTTGCACTTTGGTGCTTGTTTTGTTATCACTGATTGGTTGGCAATGATTTATCATTGCTCTCATTAATGTGTTCAGAGGTTGACCAATTAAAATTTCTTCAATGGTTGTGCTGGTAATGTGCCACTTTCACACAAATTTCACTTTCGTATATCCAACATAAATCTTTAGTGGATTTCCACAAATAATATCACTGGGCATAACACTCAGACTTAAAATGGCTTCATTTTCATTGGTTCCACAGTGGACAACACACTTGCATGAAAACATGAGCCACATTGGGCTTCCACTCCATACACTAGGCTGATCGAATTATCCAGTTGATCGTAGCAACTCTTATGAAGGGAATTCTACTCAAGGCCTCTCAAATGGTAATTTTCTTCCAAGCATAGTCCAGAGAAATGTGCATGAGGTTCGTGAGACCTTATTGAAGAATTTTAGCAGGGTTTGCAAAGGAAGCATTCCGACTCAGTTGAATCCACAATTATCAGAGAAACTCAAGGACAACCTCCCAAGGGCTTCAGACATGTCTTCTAATAATTCATATAGAGGTTCACAAAATTATGTAAACACCTCAGGTGCTAAATATATTGATTTTATAAATAATGGTGGACATTTTTTTTTTCCAATCAAGGTCCAGCAGGAATAAAAATCTTTCAGAAGGGTTTTACTCTAAGAAGCTCGAATAACATACAGGAACTGATCCTATCAGAGAAGGATACTATGTCATCAAGCTTTGAGTTGAGGCTTGGTCAACCTTCTCAGCAAATACAAGCACTTCACGGTTCACTGCAACCTTCTTTAGGTCCCCAAGTTTCTAATGTGACCATGGAGAGACATAAACCCTTATTGTATGGTGTAGATATTTTATGATCCAAGTGTGCCAGAGAGAACCCAGCAAAGTGGTTCATGAAATCTTCCTGTTTTTTCTGGAAACAAGGAGAAAAGGAAAGAAAGGCAATTTGAGAATCATCTATATGGAGTTGGAAGGTCAAATGTGATGGAAACTAGATGCATTGACCATTTAAAGGAAGATTCTATGAGAGGATCAATTATGTCTATGTTTATTCAATTTGGTGGGCATTCTGTTGGTGTTGTAAGGGAGGTAGCATTATAGTCTATGAATATTGTTATGGGGGATCCTAAACAACTCTTAAGCAAGTTGACACACTTCAATTCTAATTCTGATGTGATGAAGCATGATGCACTAGGGGCCTTGAGAAACCTAGTTGCAAGACTTGCAAATAAGGGTTACATTCAAAGAATGGACTATGGATCTAATCCAATCCAATCAAAATTTGGTACGACATTGGGGCCTAGTGCAGCCTATGACATGTATGAAAGCTCGTCTTCTTTAGTTCAAACAAAATAGAGTTTTGACTATAGGTTGCTACATGAAGTCATTCCTACACAGTGCCTTCCCTTGGAAGTAGACATGCACAAAAAATAATCTCAATGAATGAAACACAAAAATCTACTGTGTCACCGATTGAGACAGATATCAGAAATGGCCCTAGTCTGATTGCACTGTCTTCTAGCTTTGGAAATAGTGATCATTCTAATTCCTTTTAGCAAAGAAATTCTTCTCTTTCAAAGAACAATGGCACTTTATCATTATCAGCATCAACACACCTAAATATACCTAGAGTAGATGGCGCAATGAGTCTATCCAAGGTTACAGACAGTGTTGAAAATAAAGTACATGTTGAGGCACGCCAAATGTAGCACATGTCTGAGGAAAAATTAAGAAGTATGCTTGATTTCAGAGGTGGCATCCAAGCTTGCAAATAAAGTGAAACAACACTAGACATTTCTTACCAAGAGTCGAGGTCTATGATGAGCTGAGAACAAGATCAGCTGGCAGGGCTATTTAGTAACATCACCATTCCAATACAAAGGAGTTGCATTCAAGAAGAATTAAGAAATGAGTCAACCTCCAGTCTGTTAGGTTCCTATACCAGTAGGTGTCATATATCATGATTGACTTGGTTTGGCTCTAAAATATGTACATACATTGGCTTGTTGTAAATGTTTTCCATATTTGTAAAAAATCAAAAAATTTAAAAAATTTAAAGAGGGTATACCTTAAAAGAAAAATCAAGGGGTAAAATAATAAAGAAAACGTCAAAAAATGAAAGAAAATGAACCCCAAGAAAAAGAAAAAGACCATAAAAGTGTGCAAGCTCAAATGCCACTACTATTTCTCTTTTTGAATAAAAATTGTGTGCAACTTGTTTCTTATGCCACAATCCATGGTAACCAAATAGTTTAAACTTGGTTATTCCATGTTTTGAATTTCATGCTTATAGATATAGAGAATAAAATCTGACCAAACTATTTAATCTTGGCAGATAAGTTGATAGGTAGAGTGAATAAAAGGAGCTCAACAGTTTAATCTAAGCCCTTGGATGTAATAAGGATAGGTTTAGATAGATTTCCATTGTAAAAGAAAAGAAAAGTTTGATGAGGGTTTGCTAGCTTAAGTGCACCCTAATAAAGGAGTAAAAATGGTAGGATGTGTAGATAGGGTAAATTGACGATTGGTTGCAGAATTATGTGTGATGAATGGTTAAGTTAAAAGCGCAAATCTTTTGCTTTCATCATTTTGACAAAGTATGGATGACAATGAAGACATTTACATCATGGACAAAGTCAAACTAATTATCTTCCTCACTCATTTTGCCCCTAAATTTTACTAATTTCCCATAAGTACTAAAGGCACCAACGACCTGAAAGTTAAAGGGGCTTAGAGCATTTCTCTGACTTCTGGAGGGACTGGATCCTCGGCCCAATAACTTGCAAGGCCTAAGTGCTAAATCCCCTTCATCAAAATTCACTCCTTCCATAAATCAGTCATCTCCTTCAAATGCTTTTCCTAAGTAAAATCATTATTTTACTTAGGAAAAAATAAAGGTTCCTCATGAAAACCCCCCAAACACATTTTAGCCTAAGTTATAATGTTAGATGATGAAATGAATTTTTGGAAACATTTGCTTAGTGCTTTTTCCTTGCCATATTCATATTAATTTTTAATTTTTATTATTATTTAACTCCCACAACAATAACCCTTTCCCGTATTAATTAGTTAAAATCCCAAAATAAGTAAATATCCCCTCCCGATGGTTTGAAAAATAAACCAAAATAAAACTAAATGAGTTGGATTAATTAATCAAACCACAATTAATTAAGAACCAAACCCCCGCCGTATTAAAAAGGGATTAATTAATCACTTGGATTAATTAATAACCTCCTCGCCAATCACATCGTCCCCAATATAATTAAATACCTTTTAATTACAATTGGGCCCCTCCATTAAACCTCCATCTCTTGCCGATGCTGACTACCATCCGATCAGCCTTCCCAGATCCGACGATTGTTGCATACATCGCGCGGGCCTTTTGGTCGAACTTTAAACGCGTGATGTAAGCGGTTTTTTACTTTTCATCGATGCTATGTGTCAGCGAGTCTTTGGCATTGTGCAACCCTCCTCCAAAACCACTAACCTCCCAAAAGCTGCGCGATGAAACAATTATCGCTCCCGTTTACCGCCTCTATTAAATGACAAAGCTGTCCCATCAGTCAGTTAAAGCCAACTATCGTTTTCGTTAACCTGCCAAAAAACATTGACTTTGCATATAAAACAAAAACATCCATTGTTTGTATTTTTACCGAGAAAGGAAAGTTTTGTCTCCCATGCACGCATAAAGTACGTCCAGACCAACAGCTTGTTCCCAACCGTCAACCACCATCAGCTACTGAACCTCGAGCTACTCCAGTCTACTGTGCGCACTCTGCAGAACCGTCACCATAATCAAATGCCCCTTTGACCATCCAAAAACATGTATTTACTACATTTCAATCTCAAAATCCCTGTTTTAAGCTAAAGCCTCCATCAAATTGCTCTTAATTTAAGTAATTTGGTGCAATTGAACTGTTCCTAACCCTAAGGCTATCTCAAGTACCTCACTCATCTGAAAACCCTTGAAAATTTCGTCTTCCTTCCTTGAATACACAAGAACCACAAAAACCCCAGTTTCCCTAAACATCGCTTTAGTCAATGCTCCCCACCGGGATTTGGACTATCTCCCCTTGGCCGATAAGGATTTTCAAATCAAAGACTTTACTTTTGATGACAACCCCTTGAAATTCTACTGCAGGTACCGAGACAATTACATGAACCACTTTGATAAAATAGGTCTTTGGGAGTCCAACCTCCCCAAATATTAGTTCCCCACTGTCCATATCTTCCCAGATATTGTTCACCAATGCCATGCAATTTACAACCCCAATCTGAGAGCTGTAATGTCCCCTAACCAAGAAGTTCTTTTCATTATTACAACTGAGTCCATAAACGAAATGTTGCAATTACAGCCTGTCCAGAACCTCACTCCCCTTTCCATTGCAAAATTACTTGAGAAATCTACCAAGCTGTCCAGTTCTGAAATCAACCAAGTCTGTCAGACTTTCATGGAGGAAAAATACAGGTCCAAAGAACCCCCTCCTTATATGTCAAGCTTCTTTACAAATCTGGGCCAGGATATCATCACCATGATTGCTTGCATTTTGGGTTTTACTACTAGTGAGTATGTAGATGAGTTGACCTTAGCCTTCATAACTATTTTTAGCCCTGGCCAACCTCCTATTGCTAAATTTGACTATGCCACATTCATTGCAGACAAGATACATGACCAATTCATGAGATTAGAGAATGAGAGAGCCTTTAAATATTCCACAGTGTTGTATCATCGTTTTCTTTACTACTAGTCTAATAAAATCCCTTTCTCTATCCAAAAACTTGATAGCAGAGGGAATCCCAGGTCTGTTCTCTTCTAGACTTCAATTTTCCACTATTCATCTTCTTCTCCTTATTCTTATACAGATTTTATTGATCAGTTTGTCCATCCTGTAGCTACCACGTTGATAGGAATTCCCCCTCCTAGAATCAATGATGATATCAAAAGGATCCTTCAATTGTCCAAGCAATACAGGATTGGTGACTAGTATTTATACCAAAACCATACTAAGATCAGAGTTTATGGGTGTGAATTGCTCCCTACAAATTGCCCAAATATGTCCCCATGAGATTGTTTGCCCTGGAGTACTACAGGAAAATGATAAACTCTGATGAAATCCACTTCATGAAAAAAAAGAAGAAAGCCCAACTGAGGATCAAACATCACCTAGGCCCATTTGTGTGCAACAATAGAAAAGCAGGGCAAGAAGTAGAGGAGATCCTAAAGAGGATGCATTTGAAAAAGAGTTTTATTTGGCCCTATGATCCTCACAGCTTTATCTGTGACAAAAGATTAAAACATAAGTTGTCCCTTTACATTCATCATAAAATTCCAGAGATAGAGCAGTATGCTAATCAAAATGAATGGGTGGAGGGAACACTCATAGAACAGGAAAGTGAAAAGGTCGAAGTAGAAAATGTCATGAAAGATTTAGAAAAGAGACTTGATCTAGATTCATTTGTATAGGTGCCTAAAGAATCTTCATAAAGGCCACCACAGGAACATAGTGCACATACATCGGAGCAACCAGATAGTTCAGAATAGCTGGAGACCTCAACACAGCAAGGAGATTCAGAGTAGCCATAAATCTCAGAAGAATTTGCTCCACCTCAGCCAAATCCACCACAGCCAAATTTGAGCAATCCACCAATTACACAGACTGCTCTTAATGAGGAATTTTTTTTGAAAGGAGACAGGGAAGAGGCCACTCCCTCAAGGCCTACAGACCAACCTTTTGCTAAAAGGCATAGGTTGAATCCTTACTCAGAAGAAGAATTCGTTGAAGAAACCGCAGGAAACACAATGACAAAGAGGGTAGAGAGTCCACATACTATCCCTACAGGTGGGACACCATCCTCTTCACTAAATAAAATACTGGAGAGGCAACAAAGTATAGAAATGAGAAATTGAAAGCACAAACTTATTATCATTACTTGAAAATGGCCCCCACAAACCAGACAAGACTGATGTCAACATTTGACATCAAAGAGGGAAAAATGAAAATGAGCTTTTTAAAGCCAACAGTACAATAGCCAAAGTCCATGGTTGATTTTTTCAGAACTAATTTTGAAGTTCTTGCCAAAGACATCCACCCTATTAATCAGATTGAGCTCCATAAGCAAACGGGTGAGATGGTCTATTCTACTTTGACCAGTAAAACCATGATGGAAAATCAGCTACATAATTCCTTAAGTAATACCATAACACAGTTGCATTTAGAGAAAGCCTCCTCTCAGGCTAAATACACTAGGATCAAATCATTAGAAGAGCTGGTGATTGAGGTGGGACACAATCCCAAAGACATGAAAGCAGCCGAGAGTTTGATAAAGAAGAAAAATGAAGACATTGCAACATTTAGAAAACAACTCAAACTCCCTACCCTCATACATCCACAGACTGCTGAAGTCATTGAGAAACGAAATGAGGAAGAACCTATGGACTTAGTCCTTAAGTTAAACAAACAACTCAAAGAGACTGAGAAAGAATTAGAAAAAGTTCTATAGTCTAAACATAGTGAGTCGACCACTCTACGTCAGACTGTGGTACCAATCGTTTCTACAACAGTGCCATCAACTATAGCAGCAACTTTGGCACTAAACATTCCCTTAGCAACTGCTCTTCTAGTGACAGCAACAACATGTACATCAACAACAACAACCACTTCAACACAGCAAATAGAGGACTTAATCAAGTCCATGGAGGAAATGAAAATTTAAGCAACTGAAATACAAAAGTTGAAAGAAAAGGTTACTAGCTTGGAGCATGATTGTGAGATAAATAAGATCAACTACACTGAAGAGAAAAGGAAGAACAGAGGGATGACTGATCAGATCAAAACATTAGAAAAGGACTTGACATTTGAACAGCCCTTAAAGATATCAAGAAAATTTTATGGACCAATATCATTGATTCCATCAATGATATTTGGTCTTCTATTTAGATTATCTTTGAATAGATAGAGTTGGTCAAACTTGCTACTGAGGCCATACAAAAGACTAAAGAAGAATTGGGAGGAAAGCCTGAAGAAGCAACTTGGTTAATAAAATTTTTGAATAGTTAGAGTAGACAACAGCTGGAACAATGGGACATCGAGGACCAAACTGGTACTATCCTCGAAGTGAAGAAAGTTCTTACCAAAGAGAACTTAATGCTTAACTTAGAAAAAAGATGTCAAAGCATACAAGAAGACATAGAGGAGTTCATGATGAAATTTGACATCTTAAGAAGTAAAGGACTCCCAAGAACTCTGGTCATAAATGACAAATTGATGACTCAGATAGACTACATTGACAAATTACACCAGCAAACTGAAATTCAAGCCAGCTCATCCTCAGCGAAAGCACTACCTACCAGAAAAGTGTTGTATGATGGTTTGGAAAACCTTTTCTACATTAAGCATGAAGTAAAACACTTGTTCACAGCCAAACCCAATTTTGCAAAGCACACTGAGGTTGATGAAATATATAGGAAACTTATCAGGATGAAGATACCCAATGAAGAATGGTGGACTAATATGACAGACATTCTATAATTTACCACGGGAACATTGAGGTAAATAGAAATATTTACTAAAAGTAAAGTCTGGTAAAACAGGTAAAGAGTATCAGTAAATAGGTAAAGAGTATAAGTAGGAAAAAATCAACCAAAATCTAGAACACAATTACTGGAGCAACAACAAGAGACAAATTCGAGTTTCTAAACTCCAGCTCTTCCATGGAAAAAGGGATAGCAACAATCAGTTTTACATCTGTCTCTATAATTTTGTAAAAGATATTTCGTATTCCCTAAAATAAATCTGATGTAGTTATCTGATATTTTGATGTAATTTTTGTATAAATACTTCTCCATTCGAAGTATTGAGGGTGGATTCTATAACATCTCTGTAAGTCTATGTTGTAAAGTTAAGAAAGATGTTGTAATTAAATCTAGATTTTTGTTGGAAAAGGAATGAAAATTGAGGACATTTCCTAAGAATCCAGTGTATCTTTGTGAGGACCCAACTATAGGTCCTCTAACTACTTCTACACTCATTCAAATAAATTTCACTAATTTTCATAACAAGGAAAATTTCAGGTTTACAAAACATCATAAGAATGAACATAAATTAATTTAATCTACAACATGTATAACTTGGAATAATTTACATAGCTAAAATAAATGACTGATAACACCTGTTCCAATAGCTTAGTTGAGATGCTCATGAGCTCCTGACTTTATTAGGATGCTCCTCTTGACTACCTGACTGGATTTACTTCCCAACCAACTAGGAAGTAACTCCTAGCCCAGGGAACCTCCATAGATTCCCTAGCCCTCCGAGCCGAAGTCCAACAAGATGTAGTGTGTCCAAGTTTAACAAGCACTCTCCAAATCCAAGTTTGATCTGCTTCTCTCCCTTATCTTCCCCACATCCTCCCTCAAAACAAAATCCTCCAAAACAAAGCCAAGACCAAGGATTCCCCCTCTCCTCTCATCATCCTTTCCCTTTTATGCCTCTTCCTCCCTTCCACCTCAACCACCTATCATTAATGTCACGACTGCCCCTTCATCCTTTCATTTAGTATCCTTGACTTTTCACACCATATCTTCTCCCAAGTAGATTTGAGAAGACATTTTGGGGATAATATATAGATATTTAATTTGGAAATTAATTGTAGAAGACCATATCTTCTCCCAAGTAGATTTTGATATGACACCTTGGGATATGGATATTTAAATTGAAATAAATGGAAGGAGACCATATTCTATCCGAAATTAAATTTGAGAAGACAATTTGGAATTGAATAATAACAATGCTAAAATTTATATCAGTAAATAAAAATTACAGTTCCACAAATGTAAGTATATACCAATATTTCTTGATAATTATAAGGCAATATTTCAGGGAAATAAAATTTGCATGATAAGATTAAGTAGGGCATTACAATCTTGGCCCCTAACGTCTTTTCCCATCATGTATGCTTGGATTTGTCAATGTTTTGATTGATTGCCTCGATTAATTTGCAAAAATTGTCTCATTGGATTTGAAGTGAAATCTGACTAAATTATAGGGTTTCTAGTCGTTGGTCATTGCTTACTTCTTGTTCATGTCATTGAGATGTTTGTTTTGCTGATTGATTGAGTGTTGTTTTTTGTAGAATTCATTGAAAACATAGTTTTGCATTTGTTTTAGCTTGTATTTCGAAATTTACTTTTCATAAAAATGCATTAGATTAGTTGCATTGAGAAGTTATTTTTTGAGATTTATCATTGATAATAGATCCCATTTTTCAATGATTGAAAGGTAAAAACTGTATTAGGTGCATCAAATCGTTAAAAACGAAAAGAAAAGCATAATTCATATAAATTCATCTTAGTAAAGTCAAAATTTCGAAAAGTTGCATTTAGGATAGTGAAAAGTGGAAATCATTTTTACTTTTGGCATTGCATTTACTGAAATGAAAGATTAGATTTCTTTTCACATTTCGTGAAAAGTTGCATTTGGAAGACGAAGGTGAAAGTTAGTGGAAGGCATTTTGCATGATGCATTTTGTTTGATGCATTGTTGATTGAAATTTCTTCCCTTGATTAGTCTAGCTTTCATAAAAACGAAGAGTTTTCCTTTTCTCATATAGTTGCATCTTAGGTGTTTAGGTGACATCGTCAAGGCTTTGAAACTGAAACATAATTTCAAGATTAACTTTAAAATATATTAATTAACCTAAGGATCATTTGAAACATTAACGTTCATACTTAGTGGTCTAGAATAGAGACGTGTTCCAGCATCTTTCAAACTTAGTAGTTGTCATTCGCTTCAGCATTAGACAATGCTAGCATGGACTTGTGCTCCCCATACCGTCGTGTATATAAAGGGAGACCCCCATAGGTTGCAAACCTTTTTCCATAGGAAGTCAAGTTTGTCACACTGTAAATGTGATACATCGAACACATCATTCAAGGAGATTGCCTACACGTACATCAAGTCCTTGGTAAATTTATTTGCTAAGGTATATATTGCAATTCATGGTTACTTGGTGCTCCTTTTACCTGGATTCACCTGAGCAGTCATTTCGATCTTTTCTGACTCTTTAAATTTGAAAAGATCATTGAGCACTTGTCCTTTCGAGCGCGCTAAACCAATGAAAGAGACTAGAGTCACCTTTTCGTTCTTTTCTCGACCCTTAAAACATGAAAAGGCCAAGTTTTTGTTTCAAATTCTAAAATAAATTAATTGGCTGCGGAACACCATCCTTCCTGTGGAAATACTCCTTAGTAGATCTTAGGTTGATACCAATGGCAACATTTCCTTAGTCTACCAGTCAAGGAAACCCCTTTGGTGGGAATCCTAGTCCTTTTCCTTCTTTTCGAAATAATGGTGGTCCTTATATGGCAAT
This sequence comes from Pinus taeda, assembly GCA_000404065.3. Classification (NCBI taxonomy): domain Eukaryota; kingdom Viridiplantae; phylum Streptophyta; class Pinopsida; order Pinales; family Pinaceae; genus Pinus; species Pinus taeda. Next base: position 20,887 of record APFE031408675.1, read on the forward strand.
GTTGTCCCTTCCTAGATTGACCATTGGTCTCCCAGTTTGGTTATTTTCAACCTCGGTGGTTCCAAGTGTCCAAACTGCTTTTCAACCAAGTTCTCCTCCACTTGAACAACATCAACCTCATGTTGATTTTGAAGTTAACCCCTTGCCTTCTTCGCCTATTTCTTCACACCATTATTCCTCTTCGCCTGGTGTCTAGATTATAGTAATTAGGAAGCTAAGAAGAAGAAGAGGACAAAGAAGAAGAAGCCAAATAAGCAAGGGGGCAACCAAACAACTATTGTTACCGATGTAGCTAATGAAGAGAAATCTTCCAATGAGCCCCGGAAAGTAAAATTCCCTTGCATGTTATGTAAGGGTGACCACCTTCTTCAGAATTGTCCTAGTATTCCCAAGGTCTTAGAAGTGTGGTCCACAGGTTCACATCGACCTTTGTCATTAGCCTATGGTGATTATGTTGGTGATAAGCCTTCAACTAGTGATAGTAAAGCTCATGGGAAAAATTTAAAAATCAAATTTCCCTGTAAGTTGTGTGAAGGTAATCATCCATTCACCTTTGTCCTCTTATGGATGAAGCTTTCAAAGCATTGGAAAACCTTACAACTTCTCAACCTCGTCTTCTGACTGGGTATCAAAATATTTCCCTTGATCCTTCACTAGTTGATCCAGTGATTGATCAACAGTCACCTTTGGTCAACCCCACTCTCTTTGAAAGTGAGTCTCATAATTCTGTTCTCGACCAATCATTGGTTGAGAAAATAGTAGACTTGACTCCGCCTTCAGTTAACTGTAGCTTTTTGGCAGAGCATGAACCTCATACTACTCAGGTTCTTTTGGTCTCTTCAATTTCAAATGAACTAGAGGTAAATCCTCCTGTTCCTGAGGTGCATGAGGGCATTTCTCCTGTTCCCATCGAGAAAGAAGTCAAATCTCATGTTCCTACGACACCCCCTCTGAGTAGTTTAGTCACTTATTTTGATTGGAGTCGCTTGGCATGATATCACCTTCCGTCTTATGTGCCTTTCCAGATTACAATACAGGTATTACCTAGCATAGTCATGGACAAGGGCACATCTATTAGTATTTTGTCCTCAACTGCTTGGAAAGCTTTGGGTTCTCTTCATCTTGTCCCCATCACCCAGAATATGTTAGCTTTTAATAGAGGAACCAATTAATTGTTAGGGGTTATTCTTAAGTTTCTTATTACTTTGGGAGGAAAGACCGTCTATATAGACGTGATGGTTGTCCAAGCCCATTGGATTTTAATCTACTCCTTGGCTATGATTATGTTTATGTTATGGGAGCTCTTGTTTCTTCCCTCTTTTGAGTGATGTGTTTCTCGCATTAAGGAAGCATTGTGATAATTGATCAGCTTACATTCATTAGTCCCGAATCAACTCCCACTCAACCATCATCCTTGAATGGTTCTTATGTGCAAGCAATATCACCCCCACCACAGGTTAATTATGTGGCCACATGTTCCATGCCTACATATATTGATAATCTAGTAGGCGATGTAGTACCCCATGTACTAGAGGCATTGGAACTTGATTTTTCAATTGGATCCCTGGACATGTATCCCTTCCAGAGTGTTGTTCTCCCATCTGATGAGAAAATCTTGGAAGCCATGGCCTTTGTTGGTCTGTGATCAATGTGATGGAGCAAAGTTCCTTGTCTTGTGTCAATTTTGTTAAAAAATTAAACAAGGACCATGGAGCAGAGTTCCTTGTCTTGTGTCAAGCTCGTTAAAAAATGAAACAAAAGATATGAGGATAGTTCTTTTACTATGTCAACCTCATTAAAAAATGAAATAGGTCCCATGAGCATAGTTCCTTTACTTGTGTCAAGCTCGTTAAAAAATGAAACAAATCCCTTCCAATTTGTGTCTTTGATTAGATATCGTAAAATCCCAGTCGAATCTTTCACTTGATATCGTAAGTGAACGTTCATTCCATAAACCTGTGAGTAACCAATAGTATACTTAGGAGAATGAAATGAAGCTTGGGGGGCATGTTCCTCGAATTGAGTCATTATGCTGGGGGCATGCAAAATTATTCCAAGCATAGTTTGTTTCCGTTTCAAGATTTTGTAAAAATGAAACCAAATCCAAGCGTAGTTTCCGATGTTTCAAGCTTGTGTAAAAATGAAAATGTTTCCATTTTACATCTCGTGATTGCCACTTTTATCAGGCTGTTTTACCAGATGATCCTTGGTTTTTTCATTCCATGATTACCATCTCTTTAGCTGATCATATGCTTTCACTTGGTTGTTTTACCCTTCCCCGAGGAAAATTTGCAATGAGTGGTCTTATTAGCCAACCTCTTGACCATTACATATTTTGAGAAGTTCCATCATTACCGGAACCAATTGCTATCCTTTTGTACCACTTGTTCCTCTAGGTAGAGGCCCCTTTCAGCGCTTTTTAGACTCCAAAAATATGAAAAGATTCTTGAGTACTTGTCGTTTCGAACTCGTAAAAGTAAATGAAATGATGTCTACTCAGTATAAGTTTAACCCTTTTTTGGACTGAGATAGACTATTGTATGAAAGGAAAACCTTAGTCGAACATGGCTAGGAGGTTCTCTCGAATATTATTTTCTACCTTTTCGGATTCGAGAGACAAATTACGAAGAGGGACGTGATGGAGTTTTCTTTTTCGTCTCCTTTTCAAACTCTCTAAATTTGAAAAAGATACCGAGTTATTCTTGATGAGCCCCAAAAATGGATAATTATGTGGGTTCATTCAGCCTCCTAATTCGACTTAATCCACCATTCTCATTAGTTTATTGCATGTTTTTGATTATATTTATGCTAATAGAGTGAATTGGGTTAGTCATTATGCCGACAAGTCTAATGTGTGCTTTATGCAGTCTTTTTGGTCAATTTGGAGACAAAATCAAAGGTTTAAATGAGCACTTGGCAACCAAATTCATGGAGAGGATTTTTAGGAAGGTGTCCCCTTCATTTATGGGCCCTTACCCCGAATTCTCCACTATCAGCTCGAAGTTCAAGGGCACCAAATCGATTATCACAAGGGCAGCCAAGTAAGTCAAGTAGGACTGTTGTTAACTGCAAGTTTTGGGCAGCCGAGTCCTTAAAGTTTAGGAGGACTGTTGGGGTCCTCAATTTGTATAAATAAGAGGGATTATGGCCTCATTTGTGTTAGCCAGTAGTTAGTCACTTTGTAGGCAGAAGTTAGCTAGTTTGTAGTTCGATTTTAGTCAGTAGATTAGCTTTGCATTTCAACACATTTTCAAGCTTTCCCTTGTGGATAGTTTTTGATGTAACTCTTCTTTTCTTGCTCAATAAATATGAATCCAGCTTTTCACTAGATATAAATCTCTCTTAGGAGGCTTTAGCTCTCGGGGTTGGGCCCATATCAAGTGCCCAGTACCTCCTTTGTTTACCTTTATGTGTTTTTGCTGCATTCTTAGAATAAAATCTGCTATTTAGATTTAAATCTTGTTCTATTGTTTAGGTTACTTTTGATGATTAAAAAGGATTTTCATGTTCAGATTTAGTTGATAGGTTGATAGTAGGGAAGATCTTAAAAAAAAGGGCCATCAAGCACCTCTGATTTCACCTCTCCCTTAGTGGGATCAGGAGCTGGGTTCAAGGTGACCTTGCTGCCACCAAAAACACTGTCTTTGCTTCGCCATGCAATCATTAGTGTTTGTTTCTAATTGCATAAGTTGGTTACATGTTCAGATTCTTGATTGTCTCGTTGCATAGTTATTATACATGGTTTCATTGCAAATAGAGCTTTTGTTCATTCACTTTACTGTTAGCTAGATCAAATTAGGTTGGCATAACTAGGTCTTTGATTTCTTCCAAGTCTTTATTGGTTCAGTTGGAAATATACATTGCAGAGCACCTGTACCACTTCTTCATCCACCCAAACTTCATCAGACCCATCTGTTCCATCCCCTAAATCGGTTTCTTGCCTTACATTCGTCATTTTTCCCATATAACCCTACCTTTTTGTCCAAACATTGCTTCAGCCCTCTTTGAACAAATTCAACCATCTACATCTTCTCTCAACTCCATCCACCAGTTCCTGGACCGCTTCAAACCCCTATCCTACCTCCATACCCACTCCTTCATCTTTCTTCATCCATCCATCCTCTAAAACCCCATTTCTGAACATCCTGTAGAAAATCGCAAAACATCCTGTAGAAATTCCAGAACATCCTGTAGAACCCCTGTAGACTTCCTGTAGAAGCTCACGAAAGAGATTTCTTGAGATTCGATCACTGTGAAACTCTTAGGAAGGGTGCTAGGGACCCCTTAGGGCCTCTTATAACCTTCCCAACCTCCTGCAAGCATTTTCTCTCACCGATCCACCTCTGCACAGTCAAAAACAGTGAAAGCACATGCACAATAATTCTGCCAACTTACTCAAAAATACAAAAATATATTTCTTTTTAGATTTCACTTCAGAAGTAGCTTAGTCACATGCATTTTACCTTTCTAAGAGTCAATGGCATTCCTTTCTATAGCTTTCATCATTTTTCTTGCATCAGTAGGGCTAGTTGGTAAAATTAGGGTTTTCTAAGGTTTGCATTTCCTTTCCGCTTTTCACTTCTTTCTGCAAGTAGATTAACCTCCTTTGAGTTAGCTTTCATCCATCAGTTAAAAAGCTTCTTATAAGAGCTCATAGAAGTTGGCTTAAGCTCCTAGCGGACTTGTGCCAGCTGACCAAGTGACAGCTGCGGTAAGAGCTAGTACTTGTGCATACATCACTGTCGCTTCCAAGTTTGTTACGAACTACCGGGTTGATAAAATTAAAGAAGGGAGTCCCAGGAGTTGCAACATTATTGCTTTAATACTGGGGCTCACCACTCTTTTTGGCGCCGTTGCCGGGGAAGTGTCAGAGTATTGGTGATTGCTGTTTTTCTTCTATTTTCTACTACAACCTTCTGCTAAGTAGTTTATTTCATTTCCATTCTGCAATTTCATTTCCACAAAAGTAGATTAGACATTTCCTAATTTCATAGATTAGAATTTAAATTCCGCAATTTCAATTCTGCAAGCGTAGATTAGCATTTCATTCCTGCAATTTCATTTGAGCAAAATAGATTAGTCCTTTCCTGCTTTCATTTCAATTCCGCATTTTCATTTGAGCAAGATATTTAGTTGCAGTTCAATCTATTTCAGTTTTGCACGTACAAGTAAAAAAAATAACAAAAATCAACCAAAAAGATTTTCTTTCATGCCCTGTAGGAGTAGAGATAATTAAAAAAAA